>JAJEJH010000709.1:0-106514 GCA_026122585.1 Anacardium occidentale | reverse complement strand
AAGTAGTTTGGAGTTTCTGCTTTGCCGTTATTAATGTACGAGCATGGACCATATCTGCTTACAACCTCCACAGATGCTTTGTTTGGAACTGAAACAGCAATTCATAACATTCAGTCAGTTGCTCTAGTCTATAATAATCAAAACAAAACTATGAAAAATCAGAACTACGTATATAATATAACCTTTGGTGGAATTCCGGTTGCAAACAGTAGGGGGCAAAAGAGAACTGACTTCAACAATGTGACTATCAGAGAGTTGAGCTTCAGCTTGTTCAGCGTAGCTGTTCTTTAGAGAACACAGAAGCCATAAAAAAAGGAAGAAAGCTTGGAGGAGAAACCTGAGACACATGGAGCTATAAGCGGACACCGGGAAGAAGCTTACTAGAACTTGCAAAGTCCGTTTTCTGGGGTTGCCTTATATAAGCAGCTTGACGGAGCATTGGATGGTGAAAAATCAAAGCGCATTAACTGCAAGCTAGTCTCCCCTTTACTTGAGTTTGCTTGTCAACCATTCTCCATGGGCATTTGGCTCCATTGGAGGCAAGATAGTTATGGCCACTTCGAAGTAATGATTGAGTAATGGATTTAAAAGTATAGGAGTTTAGATTTACTCATTACTGACCACAAAATTTGTTTCCATATCTATTTTATCTTATTCTGAATAAACACGTCATAGACTTGATGGATTACGATTGAATGATGCATCATGTCTATAAAACGTATATTATAACATGACGAAGAAAATTCTATATAAATGAAAAAAGATTAAGAAGTATTTATTTGCTATCATTAATTTTGCGGCACGCACATAGTGGTTTTTTTCAATATAAATTTGATTTACAAACTTTAGTCGACAGGGAGTTCACATGTCAAAGATATTTTGTCCACACTCTACAGGAGGTATTCGTTTTATCTTTAAATTATTATCATTCTACTTATTGTAGACTACATTTATTATTATATAAAGAGAAGTTTATCCATCACTATGATAAATTTTTAAAAAAATTACATCTATAATTCTCATTTTTTCAATTCGGATAGTCTTTCGTTCAAAATTCGAGTTATCCTTCTACGACACAAATCCAAGTCTCTACTTCATTTGAAGTAACCTATTACTGACCTATAGTCATAATCTTTATATCAGCCTTTTTTTTTTTTTCTTTTTTTTTTTCAAATTTTGAAGTATAAAAGTTAGTTTAGTTCAGTTAATTAAATTCATATTTATTTAAATCAAATTTAAATTAAAAAATAATCTATTTTTGAAACTGAATTAAATTTAAGTTAAAGAAAGTTTGATTCAATTTAATTCACAAGCCAAATGATAACTTACCTAAATTTAGATTTGGTTCATGGTTCAAGTTTAGTTATATTAAATGACATTTAAAATAATATCATTTTATCAATTATTTAGTTTAATAACATTATTTTATTAATTAATCGTAAATTTGAATTAAGTTTTAACTATTAAACATATTAATTAATCTGAAATGGAATTATTGTTAATTTTAACTCCATAAATTTGAACTGTTTCTTTTTTTTTACTCAAATTAAACTTGAATTAAAAGATTTTCAAACTCAATTCAATTCATATATATGCCCTTGGTTTAATGCTCAACTAAAATCTAGCTTGTATAATTCATATTATACAAAATTTCACACGAGAGCATGTAAAGTTCCGGATTTATGAGTATGCTGAATTCAACGTTATGTGCCTAAGCACTAAGCACTAGGCGTGAAGCTTCTTGTGGCTGGAATGGACCTTGGTCGCTTAAGTGTCGGCCACTGCAGACGATTTCTTTGATTTAGCGACACCCAGCATAAAATAGTTAGCATTGGATTGGGATGACATCAATTTGTTTCTTCATTCATTAAGAATATATTGTTTGGCCTATGATTTTAATAATGCTATTTATTTTAACCGGAGTAGTCCAATAAAGCTAGGCATTAATTCAAACAAATTTAAATTCAAAATAAACATTATAGCTTTACTTCAAATATGAACCAACTCCAAACCTCGATGGAGTTCCACCCCCTATGGCGATGGTTAAGCTACAAATTAAAGTAGGAACTTGACGGGGAAATGCCTAGGCATAAATAATTAAGGGTTATTAATTTTAATTTATTTTTTATATATTATATAGATGTAGTTAAGAGTCCAATTCAACACTCATATTATCCTCATCCTCATTCTTAACCTTAAACTCTAATCTCTCAAACTTATTTTCATCCATATTCTCATCTAAATCAATTCAAAATCAAAAAAAAATTTCATTAAAATCATCTTAACACAAGTAATTTAGTTATAAAAATTGTGTAAAACCCTTTAGACTAGAAAAGTAATCCTAGAATAAAGTAAATAGAATTTCAAAACAAATTTTCAATTAAAACAAGATTATACGCAGATAATTAACTAATCAATTTTTAACACACAATCAAATACTAAGCAATCTAATTATCACAAATTTCAAACAAATATCAATTAGATGAAGAAAGTAAGGGAAAAAAGTTGCTTAATCGATTTATAGAGGTTCAGAGTTTTGAACATTAGTCTCTTATATTCTTTTTCTCAATCAAACTTAATTGAAGTTTTTACTATCTTTTTATACCTGAATATACAATAAATTTTATGCAAGAGAATTTCATCTTTTTACTCTGGTTTATAAGGATTTTACCCTTTGTGTTTGATTATAAGTTTTTGGGTATGAGATTGCCTATATATAGGTTGATACATAGGGTTAGGAGCAAGGTCTCTCAAATATTGATCAAGGCTAAGCTTAGTGAGAGAATAGAAGTGAGCATGAGCAATGGAAAAAATTAGCTTTGATGTGCAACATTTTTTCTAACATTTCTTACTTCAAAATGACTTCCTTTTATACTAAAAATCTTATAGAAAATGGAAAGGAGATGTTGCATTCAATTTGTATCCATTAGGTAGTTGACAAGAACATTGTTGCAATAAATTTCTTAAGTCCATGGTCATATCCATTGAGTACACAATCTTATTTGCTTCTTTTATTGCCTTGATCAGATTCTCAATGATTGAATTTATAAACCTTGTCAATCATGCACATCCATGTGTTTCTTACACACGATCGTGCTTTATTTCTTCGTGTATGTCTTTTCAATTTTCAAAAGCTTGCAAGAGACTCAAACACCATTAACACACGAGAGACATATGATGGCTATTTGGCTTGGGCATAGATGTGTGTCAAAGTTGCAAGTTTGTGCTTTGTGAAATGGATCCAATAAACCTTTTCACGACAAGGGTGGTAGTGCTGCTCCTTCTTCATTCAACACAATCATGTGATATTTTATTGCATGATCGTGCATCTTCTCAAGCTTTCTTCTTTGTGAATAAATATTGTACGGTATTATTACACGATTAGTCTGATAGTGTGCCTCTTGATTCTTCTCTTACACACTTGTGTTTTTACTTCGTGTATTAACAAAAACACTTTGATCATCTCACACAATGAGACTACACATCTTTCGAGGTCATGTCTTCTCATAGGATACAAAGCACGATCTTGTGTTTGTGATGAACACAGTTAAGTTGTTGACCTTTAACCTTCTTTCTCAGCATGATGAGGTTAGCACGACTAACAAGATTGTGTTGTTTTGCAAATACCTTTATACTATCATGTGTTTAAATAAAAAACGATCATGTGGCTAACCTTTGCTTCTTTGACTTGACACAACAAGGTTGCACAAGTAAGATGGTCATGTTGGACTTAAAAAATTTTTAAAATAATTATAAGCCCTAGCTCGAGCATGAGCGCGATCTTGTGTTTTCAACACACATATTAAATTACAATAGTGCACGATCATGTTCAATGAGCACATGGTCGTATGGTACCTGAAATTTTCAAAAATAAAACTTTTAACCTTTTTTATTATGAACTAAGTCATGCTAAGGATAAATTAATCCCCTAAACATATTTTTATCATCATTAATATACTAAGAGTTCAATGAATTATTTATTTATGTTAAATTTACATTAGAATAAAAAAAAAATTTCTTAGTTTGTTCAATCGTATCAATGGAAAACAAAATACCTAGATTTTTTTTGTATACAATAGATAAGATAAGCAAATAAGCAAGGGATAAGGGGGTAGATAAGATATTATTCATAGATATTGCTCATGGTACTATTTACAAGGAGTATTCATATATTGTTAACAAATAGCTAGATAGACATAGACTAAGTGATAGATATTGTTTTCAAGGTACACGACTACTGCCTTGAGATCAAGGATGGAGATAGAATGGATGTTAAGTTAAAGTTCTAATTATGTTTATAACATGTAAAAGTAGGTTAAAATTGTATAATATAAATAAAAAATGGCCCGAAGACTTATTCCCACCAAGGTTTTGCTCAAAAACAAAATCATACCCACCAACTTTTAAAAACCCAAATACTCATCCCTTAAGAATTTTTCATCCAATTTTGTTAACATTTTTAATAAAATAACCAAAACACTCTTGCTAAAAAAATAAAAAATTATTATAAAAATATAAAATAATATCTAAATATAAATAATTATTAAAAAATAAAAGCAGTATTGCCGCCAATGTCAGTGGCAGTGGTTGTTTCACCATCTAGTCAGAAATAATCGAAAATGTCCTTCTGGCCATTTTCAACTACTATTGATGATAGAAACAGTCAAATCTGACTATATAATTTACTTTTCAGTGATCAATGCTATCAACACTAATGGCGATGACTGCTTTTATTTATCATATTTTTCTAAAATTTTTATTTTATTTTTATATTTTAAATATATTTTATTTTAAATATTTTAATATTTAAAAAAATATTTTAATATTTATTATATTTATGAAATTTAATTTATTATTTTAAATTTATTTTATTAAAAAATATTTTTTTGACAGTAAAAATTTAATTGTTGACCATTAAATTTAACTATTAACTTTTTTAACAAGTAAGTATTTAGATTTGATGTGAATATAATTTTGTTTTTCAGTAAAACCTTGGATGAAAATTAGTCTTTCGGCCTTCAAAAATATTATGCTAGTTAATATTCCAATAATTAATGTTAGAGTTAATGTCATTCAAAGACAAAGAAATGTTAACATAAGTTCAAACAAGCACTTATTACCATAACTAAACCATTCATTAGAAAAAGTTATCCAGTTAACTAAAGATATATTAAAATATTAAAAATATCCAAACATACCATAAATTTGTTTCCGATCACCTGGTGGCCTCCTCGTTTACTGGAAATAATCAGATTTAGTTGTCTCTAATTTTAGCAGAGACGATCATATCTGACCATCTTCGTCAAAAACAAAGGTCGGAAACGGCCGGTGAGATCAAGATCGACCATTTCTAACCGTTTTCAACTTTTGTTTCTGACGGAGGAGGCCAAATCTGGTCGTCTCCTCCAAAACTGGAGACGATCAGATTTGACTATCTTCACCGCCTGGAACCAAGTGATTGGAAACGACCAACTGACTCCATTAGTGGCGGCCGCCGCACCTACGGCGATGGCCTGCCTTATTTTTTTAATTTAAAAATTTTTAATATATTAATAAATTTTAAATATTTTATATTTATATAAAATTTATTTTATTATTTTATAAAATCCTTAAACATATTTTTTATTATTTGATTTTATTTGAGTAAGGGACTTGATTTTATTTGAGTTTAACCATGACTCAATTCTAATCATATTAAATAATATTTAATGCAACATCGTTTTTTTTATTATTAGGTTAAACAATAATGTTTTGATAATAAATCACAAATCTAAATTAAGAAATTTCATCATAAATTCGAATTGAGTTTTAAATTTTGAATTTAATGATTGATTTGAACGCAAATTTTTCTTATTTTAATTCAACAAACTCGAGTCATCTTATTATTTTTTTTACTCGAACTAAATTTAAATTAAAAGATATTTAAACTCGGTTCAATTCATATCTATCTCTAGTTTGTTGATCAACTAAAATCTAGTTAATATAATTCATATTATACGCATTTTCATACGAGAGCATTTGAATTGAATTAATTGGCCACAGCAAAGAAGAAATAAAAGATATCGGATTTATGAGTATGTTGTGTTTTAACCTTAAACATGCTGGCCAAAGGACTTGTTCCCATCCATAGTTTGAGGTCGGGACAAAGTGCCACCCCTAAGTTTTCAAAAACTCAATTTCTCACTTTTGGACACATTTTTTATAATTTTTATATTAAAATGACTAAAATACTTTTTTAAAAGTTAAAAATTTATAATAAAATTATAAAATAATTTTTAAATATAAATATTTTCAAAAAATATTTAAAAATTTTAAAAATATATTAAAATTTTAAAAAAATAAGACAGTCATGGCCGCCGGTGTCGGTGGCGGTGGCCGCCACTAATGGAGCCAGGTGGCCATTTCCGATCACCTGGTTCCTCTGGCCTCCCTGTTCAGTGGAGATGGCCAGTTTTGGCGGAGATGGTCATATCTAGCCGCCTCTATCAAAAACAAAGGTCGAAAACGGCCGGTGGAACTAAGACCGGTCCTTTTCAACCGTTTTCAATCTTTGTTTTAGACGGAATAGTCCAGATCTAGCCTTCGCCATCGCCTAGAATTAGGTGGTCAGAAACGGCCACTTGACTCAGTTAGTGGTGGCCATCGCCGTCAACACCGATAGTCGTGGCTGCTTTATTTTTTTAAATTTAAAATTTTTTTAATATATTTTTAAATTTTTAAATATTTTATATTTATATAAAATTTATTTTATTATTTTATAAAATTTTCATCATAAAATAAAAAATTACCCTTATAATACTACTATTTATAATTATATTTAATATTGAATTTGATCAAAATATAAGAGACTAGATTTTTGAAAACTTAGGGGTGGGACTTTGTCTCCGCCTCAAACTATGGGTGGGAATAAGTCCGTCGGCCTAAACGTGCTACACATGGTAATGCAAGCGCCGGTTTAAGCACTAAGCAGTAGGCGTGAAGTTTATTGTGGCTGGAATTGATTTTGGTCCATGAAATTGTCGGCCACTGAAGACGATTTTTTTTTTTTTTAACTTGGTGACACCCACTGTAAGAGAGTTGGCATAAACAGTGTCATGAAGGGGTCAATCCTGACTTAGGCTGAATCCGATCCAAATTGGCTCAAATTTGAAAATCAGTTTGGTTTAATTTGATTTAGTTTAAATTTATTTAGTTTGAATTTAAGCTCAATTTGAGTCAGAGAATTCGTTTCTTTTTTTAACCAAATCAAACTCAAATTAAAAAGAGTTTAGTTCAATCCGACTTACAAATCAGATAAATAATTGTATTTAATTTGAATTTAATTTATAATTCAATTTAAATTATATCAAATAATTATTAAAACAATATATAAATTCAAACTCAAGTCAAAGATTCAACCTATAAATTTAAACTAAAATTTAATCGAAATTGAATTGAATCATTTTTATTCTAACCAAACTTGAATCATCCATAAATTTGATTCGATAAACTTGAATTAAGTTATTTTTTATTTAAGCCGAATTAGAACCAGTGGGTGTTTAGACTCGATTTTACTCGAATCCACCCCTAATCTCAATGTTGAATCTCAATTTAAACCAATTAATTTTAAGTGAGAGCATGGTTTAAAATCATTTTATTTGACCGTTTGATGATAATATATATATTATCAATGATAACGTTTACTTGTATGATAGTATTATTTATTTTAGGCCAAACCAATTGTTCCCTCCCAAAGTTTTCTGAAATGACAAAATGTCACTCTAAAACTTTTAAAAATTCAAATCCCTAAAACCAATTAATCCAAAGTTTTTACTGTTTCAATGCTGACGTGGACGATGACTGGATGCCACTTCAACAAAAATGTCCACGTCAGCAGCCGTTAAATATTTAAACAGTAAAGTGACTTAACGAGAAACAAAATCTAAAATTCAGTGATTTTTATACAACGTTTTAAACAAAAGTAACCGCATACATAATTAGTGAATAGTTCAGTGATCATGAGTGTATTTAACCCATAAGTATTGCTCCATACTATTTATAAATAGCCGACATAAGCATAGCTAGATTGGCTTCTAACACAAAAGATTGGGGTAAAACGGATGTTCAATTTATCTCTGCGACTTAAAATTGTATAATATAATAAAAATTGTTAATTTAATTTATTCTTCAATAATTAAAATTACTGTTAACGACGTTCAACAGACAAATAACTAAACCATGCATTAGAAAAAAGATTAACCAATTGAAAATATATATATCTGGTTATTTATCAATTATAATCAAAATTCTTTTAATTTGTTATTATTTGCAAGACAAAAACGTGTAGTGATGAATGTTAGAGACATTAGTAAAATGGTGTGCTTTGAATTAAGCTGCAAAACACGTCATTTCAGCTCTGTTACTTGAAAAGAAAAGTTGCAAAGCTACATATACCAGAGCAAACATGTAATATGAAACTGCCATTATATATTTAAGAGCGTACAAAAAAGTTGTTGCTACCCAGCAGTCATGCAGCATAAAGATTGTCCACAATCTACAAAGAAATTTTATTACTATAAACGAGATGACAAACCTGCAGAAGAAAATTCAAGACAAGAAACCTGCAGCTACAACAAGACCAGTTACCAAATGCATAGTTATGCAAATGTGACAAATTCAGTATAGAATTAAGCTACAAAGAACAACACTGCCGCGACAAACAACTACAAAATATACATTGCCTGTATTGTCTTGAATTAAGCTACACCGATAGTAATAATAAACTTGAGACTAAATGTCGTACCGACATTAACATAAAAACAACAAAATATACATTGCCAGCCTATAATAATTAACATTTCAACAATTATTTCCTTCGTTCACAATCATTTTGATTCTAGAGGTGTCACGTATCTTTGTCCCTTTCTATCAAAAGTATTACGTATCGTCGCTCCCCTAAAACTAATTGAATATATTGGATATCTACTACAGACATTACATATCACCGTCTTCCTAGAACCGCACACATAAATTATCATTCTCTTGTTACATAGATAATATATATATCCACTAGGGGCGTTATGTAACGCTATCCCCTTAAGCACTCACTATTAAAAGCATTATGTATCGTCATCTCCTCGATAAGAAGAATTCAATTCAATCTAATTCGATTGAGCTCAACTCATATGTATTTAGGTAAAATTAGGATTGAGATTGAGTTGGAAGGGTATGCTAGTTGCTGAAAATGAGTTGAATTCACACCAAAGTGACTTCCGTTTAATCTAGCTTAAGAACTAAAGACTTAATTTAATTTAAGTCTGATTTGTGTCTCAATTATAATCATGCCAAACAATATTTCATATAATATTGTCTCTATTATTAAGTTAAACAACATTGTTTTATTAATAAATCATAAATCTAAATTACGAATTTGAATCATAAATTCGAATTAAGTTTTAAACTTCAAATTTAATGATCGATCTAAATTTGACTTATTTTTAATTTTACTTTAAAGAAGTCGATTAATCTTATTTTTTATTTAAACTAAATTCAAATCAAGAGGTATTCAAACTCAATTCAGTTTATATTTGCCCATGGTTTGTTGATCAACTACAATCTAGTTAGTACAATTCACATTGCACACAAGGTTAATCAAGCGCCAGTATAAGCAGTAAGCAGTAGGCTTGAGGTTTATCGTGGCTGGAATTGATTTTGGTCCCTGGCACTCCAGGCGATTTCTTTAATTTAGTGATGCCGAGCATATAAGAGTTAGCATAAACACTGTCGTTTAAGGATGGGTCCTTCAACTCAAATTGAATGTTGGTTCAAATGAATTGAGTTTAAAGTAGAGTTTAGTTTGAGATTAATTAATTAATTTATTTGTCTAATTATAATATTTATTTTATTAATAATAATATATATTTTTAATAATATTATTTATTTCATTAATAATCGTTCAATAATATTATATACTAATTTAAATAAAATCAAATGCAGATTAAATGTTATAATTTAAACTCAAATTTGTACCAGCTCTAAACTCGTATGAGCTCACATGGAATCCACTTTTATTATCAATACTCAAGGTACAAATTGATGCGGGAACCAGATAGGAAAGTGGCTAGGCACAAATAGTTAAGAGTTATTAATTAATTTAAATTTTTTAAATCATGTTATACAATTTTAATCAATTTGTTATGTATTATATGGATGTAGTCAAAATTTCAACTCAATGTTTGTTTAACTTTTATTTCTATTCTTAAGAATTTAGGCTTTCAAACTTTTTTTCATTCCTATTCTTATCTAAAAATCAATGTAAAATAAAAAAAAGTTATATTCAAATTATCTTAATTCAAGTAATGTAGTTATAAAAATTATTTACTTAGATAAATTTATATTAGAATAAAAAAGTTTAATTTTTGAGATTAAATTATTAAAAAATAAATAACTTCGACTTTTCTGAAAATAATAAATGTTAAGATATGAAATAGGCAAATAGGCGAGAGTTAACATGTAGGTAAAAAATTTGCGAGTTAAGAAACTGTAAATAAGAGAGGTTTACGGACTGTTTATAGGTAGTAGAAGGAGGGGTGAGATAGGCAGTGGGTGAGGCTGTTAATTTACCAATAATTACTGTTAGTGTTAGCGGCTTTCATCAGACAAAGAAGCGTTAAAATAAGATCAAACATGCCCTTATTATCAGAAATAAACAAGGCCTTCAAATTTTCTGGCCCGATGCGAGACATGACAAAATGCCAACTTTATTCATCGTTACTTGAAAGTGCGAGCACACACATAGGGATACATTATTTCAAACATAAATTGAAGCCCAAGAGTTTCTGCTTATTAATTTTCAAGTGCAGGTTCAGCTGCAGCCACCAGGACCAAACCCAACCCTCTGGCCGACCAAATCATGGTGCACCTCTATTCCCCTTAGCTGAGAATTTCCCAAGATCAAAGGAGTGTCATCAGATTCAGAGCTCGGTTGAAAAGCTAAACAGACTAGGCTTAAATCTTGTTGAGAAACGACCATAGTTCCCCTCACATCCAGTTCCAATTCAACCTCACCTTCCAAGAAGATAGAAATTATTGGTATTACAATTTTATTATACTCGCTAAAATCATAGCAGGTATCAAGGTTATCAACGACCCCTGGTGTTAGCATCTTATATTTTGACATTTTCTTACGGAAAGCTGATCTCAGGGCTGTATACACGGACGGAGGCAAAAGCGTTAAGGTAGTTCCTGAATCAATAATCGATCCTGATTTACTATACTCGAAACTAGCTACGGGAAACTTTATTCCAGCGACGGCTATTCCTGTTACGATAATATCGTAAAATATTGACTGTTTCGGTGAAGTTGATATAGGACTGAACTTGACGAATTTGTATCTTTTATCATCATCAGTTTTGCCAAAGGTTATGTAGCCAGTGGAACCATAAGATGAGGGAAAACAGTAAGAAAAATATTTTTGGGAAGTTTGTGTTATAAAAGATGATGGACTTCGAGTGAGACCCATTAACCCAGTTGTGAAATCGTCGGAATTGTTATTGCCGCATCCAAAAATGTAAGGGTATTTGACGAGAGTATCAGAGCGACCATTCTTTATGGTTAACTTTTCAGTTGCTACGACACCTTGGGAATTACCGGTACCGTATATGATACGGTAGCTGCACGTTTTCTGATCGCAAATTCCTCCGAAATCTGCACGGACAGTAATAAACAAAATTCTTGTTACCAAAATTCGGTATGGGTTCCAAAAGAAATTGGTGTATGCATGGGAGCATCTATCTTAGATCCATGAAGGAAATACATGTTGAATAAAAAATTATTAATACTATGAAGATATATATGGACATAAAGTCCTTCAAGTTTTTTACTTTTGGGACCTCTTACGTGACTCAACAGTATTTGTTACTGTTGATGTTTGCGCCACCATTTTCGGCCACAGTGCTAATATTTTAACATGTTGCACTGCCCGACAGATTAAGAGTTACTATTTAAGGAATGTATCATTATGCTAAAGCGAGGCGGGATATTCATATATGTTTAATTTCTCTGTCGTGTGTTGTGAACATGGAATTTAGTTAGAAGCGGTACAGATTCGTATTTGTACCTCGCAAACAGGCTGACGACCCGCATGGAACGGCGGAATACGTGGAGGATTTGGATGGATTAAATAACGGGGTGGCTTGTTTAAAGCATCGAATGCATGGAGTGCACTGTGTCCAAGTGATGTCGCTACCAGTGTCCAAAAGGAAACTAACATTTTGTGCTGGTGTTCCCAGGGATACAGTGATATAGAACTCGATGGATACCCCATCTGATATCTCAGGCTTGGTACCGACAGTAATGGCGTCTGTTTGCTTCAAATGGTCATCATCACTGCCAGAATGTTTGGGCTTGAAGATTCTGGATTGAATGTATTTGGCTCGGGCTTGGTCTTTGCGCAGAATTTCCAAGTAGTTCAGAGTTTTTGCTTTGCCGTTATTAATGTACGAGCATGGACCATATCTGCTCACAACCTCCACAGATGCTTTGTTTGGAACTGAAACAGCAATTCATAACATTCAGTCAGGTGCTTTATAGTAATCACAACAAAACTATGAAAAATCAGAATTATGTATATATATAACCTTTGGTGGAATTCCGGTTGCAAACAGTTGGGGGCAAAAGAGAACTGACATCAACAATGTGACTATCAGAGAGTTGAGCTTCAGCTTGTTCAGCGTAACTGTTCTTTAGAGAACATAGAAGCCATAAAAAAAGAAAGAAGGCTTGGTGGAGAAACCTGATATACATGGAGTTATAAGTGGACACTGGGAAGAAGCTTACTAGAACTTGCAAAGTCCGTTTTCTGGGGCTGCTTTATATAAGCAGTGTGGTGGAGCATTGGATCGTGAAAAATCTCAGCGCATTAACCACAAGCTAGTCTCCCTTTTTCGACTGTGCTTGACAACCATTATCTCCATTGGAGGCTAGATAGTTATAGCCACTTAGAAGTAATGATTCAGTAATGGATTTAGAAGCATAGATTTAGTCATTACTGACCACAAATTTTTTTCCAAATCTATTTTATCTTTATTCTGAATAAATACGTCATAGACTTGTTGGATTTCGATTGAATAATGCATCATATCTATATAACGGATATTATAACATGACGAAGAAAATTCTATATAAATGAAAAGATTAAGAAGAAATTATTCGCTATCTTTAATTTTGTGCAACAGACATAGTGTTTTGATTTTTAATATAAATTTTATTTACAAACTTTAGTCGACAGAGTGTTCACATATCAAAGATACTTTGTCCACATACTCAACAGGAGGTTTTCCTTTTACCTTTAAATTTTTATCATTCTACTAATTGTTGACTACATTTATTTTTATATAAAGAGAAATTTATCCATCACTATGATAAATTTTTTTAAAATTTACATCTATAATTCTCATTTTTTCAATTCGGATAATTTTTCCATTCAAAATTCGATTTACCATTTTCCGACACAAATCCAAGCCTTTACTTCATTTGAAGTAAATTGTTACTTACCTATAGTCCATAATCCTTATATCAAACTTTTTTTTTCTTTTAAGTATAAAAGTTAGTTCAGGTTAGTTTAATTAAATTCATATTTATTTAAATAAAATTTGAATCAAATTTAAATTGAAAAATTAATCTATTTTTGAAATTGAATTAAGCTTCAATTAAAAAAAGTTTGATTTACTCTAATTCACAAGCCAGATGATAACTCATATAGATTTGAATTTGGTTTATGGCTTAATTTTAGTCATATCAAACGATATTCAAAACAACGTTATTTTATCAATTATTTGGTTTAATAGCATTATCTTATCAAATGAATCACATATTTGGATTGAGTTTTGAACTTTGAACTTAATAATCAATCTGGGCTGGAGCTATCTTTAATTAGCTCAATAAATTCAAACTATCTTTTTTTTATTTGAATTAAGCTTGAATTAAAAGGTATTCAAATTCAATTCAATTCATATATGCCCTTGGTTTGATGCTCAACTAAAATCTAGCTTGTACAATTTATAATATACAAAATTTCATATGAAAGTATGTCAAGCAATTGAAAATTTTGAAAGAAGTAGTCGAATACTTTGACAATTTTTATGAAGAAATTAGGTGCCCACGATACATTAAATGGTGGGCGGTTGGATAGTGAACGAAAGGCGTATAAACTGGTCTCTCATGCTTCATTTTCATCATCCCAAAATTTCCTCCAAGTTCTTATTTTCAAAATCAAGAGAGAAATCAGAGAATTTTGATTGTGTGCTTGTTCCTATTGTAGAGAGAGAAATTTTGTTTTCTTTTTATAAAATAGAGATGTTGTTATTCTCGATTTTTATTTAAAGTGATATTCTTCTACCTTTGTTCGTAGTTTTCATCCTAATTCAAGTAGGGATTTTCCACATACAATTTGTGTATTCTTAATTTATTAATTTATTAGCTATAATTATATTTTATCTAGTCTCTTAATTAATAACAAGTGGTATCATAGTCTTGTATTGGGTGTGTATATCTATTTATCTTATACTTTATGGTTGCCATTAAATTGAATTCTCCACTTCAGAAAATAAGTAGATTATTATTCACGCTTCAAATATGCTAAGACACTATTTACGCATTCGATGCTACTAACGTAAAACAGTAGGGGTTGTTATTTTGCTCATAATAATGTGTGATAGAAACAATGGTGGCAAAATTTGATCTTGAAATGTTAAACGGGAGTAATTTCTTACTATGGAAGTTGAAGATAAAGATAGTATTAAGAAAAGATAACCATCTGGCAGCTATTAATAAAAGACTTGAAAGTGTCACAAATGACAAATGGAATAAGATGGATGGAAATGTTATTGCAAGTCTTCGTTTGACAATAGTAGATGGGGTGTTGTCAAGCATAAAGGAGAGGAGACAACAAAGAGGCTTTGGGATCATCTCAGTTAGCTGTACAAGGTGAAATCACTCCACAACAAAATTTTCTTTAAGAGAAAACTCTATATGCTTTGAATGTCTGAATCTATTTTAATGACAGAGCACATAAACATCATAAAGTCTCTATTCTCTCAACTCATATCATTAGATTATAAAATAGAAACAAATGAACGTGTTGAACTTCTACTTTAAAGTCTACTTAATTCATATGATAAACTCATCATCAATTTAACAAATAATGTCCTCATAGACTACCTAGTTTTTTCTGATTTTACAGCTACTATTCATGAAGAAAAAAGTCGATGTAGGAACAAGGAAGACAAGCAAGTAAGTTCATAACAAGTGGAGGTCTTGACAGTGATGTGAAGGAGATCAACAAATCGTGGCCTAAGTGAGAGTCATAATCAGGGTAGGTCAAAGTCTAGAAATAAGAAAAAAGTTAAATGCTACAATTGTGGCAAAAGAGGTCATCTAAAAAATGATCGTTGAAACTTGAAAAACTCTAGCCCTCAAGGGAATATTGTAAGCTCTTCAAATGATGGACATGTTTTGAGTTGTGAAGCAATGATGACGAGTGAAAGCAGGAAAAATTTTATAGATATATGGCTCTTTGACTCAAACACTATATTTCACATGACTACTCGAAAAGAATGGTTTTATCATTATGAACCTATCTCGAGAAGATCTATGTATAGCCACCTAGTGCTATTTGCGACGGCAATGATTGGGTTTTATTTTTTAAAATTTAAATATTTTTTATAATTTTATAAATTTTTTTAAATTTTTTTATTATTTTTTAATATATTTAAATATTATTTTATATATTTATTATAAGGGTATTTTTTTAAGTTAGTAAAATGAGTTAATGAAATTGGATGGAAATTGGTGAAAGATAAAAATCTGAGCTTTTAAAAGTTAGTGGGTGAGACTTTATCCCCATCTCAAACTATAGGTGGGAGTAAGTCCTTTGGCCTTATAAAAACCATAAGGATTGCTTACAACATCAGTTTCTAATTTCATTAACCTATGAACAAGTGAACTGGGTGATTGTTAAGAACATGTGACAACAATTAACACATTCAATTTCAGACCACTAGTATGAGGCTTTCCCATCTCAATATAACATGTTCAGAAAACTTATCCCCAGGTTGGTTCGCAGAGCTCCAATCAGACACATAACTTTCACATAATTTTCTGTTGGGACCAATATTGGAGATAATAGGGCACTTAAAAAAAAATTCCAGCGAACCAGCCCAATTGTTTACAAATGAAAATTATGTGAGTCCGAAACTTACGAATGAAAATTACTGATTCTGGCGCACATAAAGCATCTTTGCAGTAGGAGTCCATAATCGAGAGGAACAGTTAACAGGTGTATCACCCTGTCCAGTATCAATTTCTTTATATAAAAGCTGATAATCAAGATGAAAATGTTACGGTTAGAAATAGTCAACATTGTAACTCGGAAGAGGTATGAAAAATGTTTAATGGGTTGATTAGTGTTTTCCTTTTTTGAACATCTTTTTAGTTTAGTCTCAAGTTTAACACAGCACGGGATATGTGATTTGCTTTAGAAAATTACTTTGTGATAGAATCTAAGGTTGGGATCATGAATCTTCAGAATACACTACAAACACTGCAAAATGAAAACTTAGTGTACAGGAGCATTTACGAAGGATGAAAATGTCTATGATGTGCTAATGTCCAGTGGTCAATCCTTGACTGAAGAGAAACTCATCATTTACATTCTAGATGGTTTAGGTGCAGATTTTGAGCCTGTAGTAATAGTTATACTGGCTAGAATGGATGCTTTACTAGAAAAGTTGAGTTTAGCAGACATGAGGTTAGTCTTGTAGAAATACGAGCAAATATTAGGGACAATGTCTAACTGGAGTAGCTAATATGGTAAGAAGCCAAACTGGAAAGGTTGAGATGGACGATCAAAGTGTTAGACCTGAGGTGATGGTAGGAAATAATAGTATCGTCTATGTTGCTCCTGGTCCAGTTCAATTAACCAGAACTGAAAGTATAAGACAGATGCAATAGACGCTATCTCATTGAGTTTGGGACTGGTTTCCAGGATAGAGGTAAAGACGAACCCTTCAATAAGCCTAAAATATGTGAACTGTGTGGTAAGTCAAAACATGTGGTTCAACAGTGTTATTATAGGTTCAATAATACACTATACTGGCAATTCTCCTACCCATCAATTTCAAAAACAGATATTTTTTCCCAGAAAATGTTGGAAATTTTTCTAATGCAAACTATAAAGGATATATTTGAAAATGTAGCTATTAACAATAATTTTTTTAAACAAGACTGGAAGTGATGCAAATTACATTGAGGTAAGTCCTATTTATACAAATTTTTAGCCTTTTCTTCTTCCCAAATAACAGTTTCAGCAGTTACAGCCTCTTCTTCTTCAATTCCAGCCTTTTCATCTTCAGTTCCAGCAGTTTCTTCTTCTATTTTAGCAGTTTCAGTCTTTTCCTCTTCTGTTCCAGCAGCTTCTTCTTCAGTTTCAGTCTTTTCTACTTCTGTTCCAGCAGCTTCTTCTTCAGTTTCAGTCTTTTCTTCTTCTGTTCCAACAGCTTCTTCCGTTCCAGCAGTTCCAGTCTTTTCTTCTTCCCAATTAATAGCTTACATATTTATTTATTATTAATTTCAATTAAAATACTAACTGCCACAATAAAGAAAATGAATTTACAGTTTCAACAGAAAATAGTACCCACTATACCCATTACATTCTACTATACCTCATCCTTACCCAAATCACAATGTCATCAAAGCATTGTTTCATATACTCCTTAGCATTCTGTACCAATAACAACGATCAAAACGCAATGCCACACATTTCACAAAATACACCATACCCTAATCAAAATACACCCTCAGACACGTCATATCCTAACCAAAACACAGCCTCGTACATACCATACCATACCATACCCTAATCAAACGACAGTCTGATACTCATCTCAGACACCAACTACCTTCAGACTTATTTGCAGTGTTCTATGCCACTAACTCAATCATTAAAGCCTGATCAGTCATCCAATGTACAGATACCTAACATCAATTCTACCGTTGTAACCACCAATAAGAGTGCACAACCTGTTCCAATGGAATTCGAATTGACTTTGTTGGAAGAAACTTTTCTCCCTAAAATTTTCTCAAGACAAAATACAAACTTTATTTATTGTTACTTGAAAGTAGAAGCACAAAATTAGGAATACATTATTCAAACATAAATTCAGGCACAAGAGTTTCTGCTTACTAATTTTAAAGTGCATGCTTAGCTGCAGCCACCAGGACCAAACCCAACCCTCTCACCGACGATATCATGGTGCACCTCTATCCCCCTTAGCTGAGAATTTCCCAAGAGTTACAACAGATTCAGGTCTCGCTCCAAAAGCTAAACACACTAGGCTTAAATCCTGTTGAAGAACAACCATAATTCCCTTCACATCCAACTCCAATTCAAAATCACCTTTGAAGAAGATAGAAATCTTTTGTATTATAACTTTATCATACTTGCTAAGATCATAACAAGTTTCAAGGTTATTAATGATCCCTGGTTTTAGCATCTTATATTTTGACATTTTCTTACGGAAAGCTGATGTTTGGGCCGCATACAAGGAAGGTGGCAGAAACGTGAAGGTCGTTCCCGAATCAATCATCGCTCTTGATTTAGTATACTCTACACTGGCTACTGGTAGCTTTTTTCCAGCGACAGTAATTCCGGTTATGACAATATCGTAAAATATTGATTGTTTTGGAGAAGTGGTATTGGAGTGAACTTGACGTTTTTTTTTTTTTTTTTTTTTTTTATCATCATCAGTTTTGCCGAAAGTCATGCAGCCAGTGGAATCATAAGATGACAGATAGCAGTAAGAAAAGTATTTTAGGGAAGTTTGTGCTATAAAAGATGATGGATTTCAAGCGAAACCCATCAACCCAAATGTTTCACCAAAGTCGCCAGAATTGTTATTACCACATCCAAAATTGTAAGGGTATTTGACAAATGTATCACAGCAGCCGTTCATTATGGTTAACCATCAGTTCCTATGACGCCTTTGGAACTGCCGCCGCGTATATGACACGGTAGCTGCACGTTTTCTGATCGCAAATTCCTCCGAAAGCTGCACGAACAGTAATAAACAAAATTCTTGTTATCAGAATTCGGTAACCGATTAGATGTCTGTGTATAAAAGTTGCACGATCATGATTAATATTGCTTGATAAAAAAAAAAATTATAGAAAAATAGGCTTATAATCTCTACAATTCTAATTTCATTATATAAATCATATATTAATTTATCATATAAATCCTATAATATTAATTTGATATTAAAATTTTCAGTTGCTATTATGATTTTTAAATATTTTAGGCTCCAACAACCAAACATTGATTACTGTATGGTTTCAAAGAAAGTGCATAAAATCAATAAAATAAATAATTTTACGATAAGAAGAAAAAATTTGTGCATTTTATTTTGATTTATCTAATTCAACTATATCTGAAAGAGTCAAAATTATTCAATATTTTATCACTTCTCTTATTACAATTGATGTATTAGTTACAAAATTCTTATCACACTTATACAAGAAAATAAAATGTTTATTTATACGGTCATCATTCTCAAATTAAACACTATTATTACTAATTCAAACCCTACTAGGTTTCTCATTGACATCTTAAAATAAACTTTTAATTAGATAAACTCAAACCACTTATAACATCTAATTGGGTAGCATCCTATTCCTTATATGATGAAGAACGGGGTAGTGGATTGTTAAATGTTGCTTACAGGGTCAACGGTGTTGCTCCTGCACCCCTGCCTACTCAGCAAGGAGCGAGGCCTCCGCCCGTTGGTTGGACAGTAAGTCCCTTGCATACATTGGTGTAATGTTTTATAGACAAAATAATTGTTAATTCCAATATATCCCCAATGTTATAGACAATATTTTTAGACTTGAACTAAACATTGATATGATGCATGTCCTTGGTGTTAAGATATATATATATATCAATTAACTGCAGCAAGAACCCCTAAAAAATCCCACCTTCTAATCATCTATGTCGTAAAGAATATTTACATTCTGTTGTTGATGATTCCTGATAATTGTTTCAGCATCTTCAGTGAAAGCCAGACAGACTCCAGAATTGCTCTCACTCAAAACAACAGAATTATGATCCAAATGTAATTCTGCAGAATTATAGCTATGACACGCACCAATCTTGCAAGACGGTGGAGCAGCACGATATTCTGACTGCAGTTCATTGAATGACGAGCGAGGTTCCAATGGAGGCAAGCGACTGGTGCAGGTTCCAGAGTTGATGATGGTGTTTAGAAATGATGCCGTTTCGTGTGAAGATATTCGCAGGGTCTTTTGTCACATTGTCGAGTTTCATAATGGTCTTTTGTCAACATGGGGAAAATAGTTCAAAACAAACTCAAGTCGAGTTTGACGTAGTTATAAATCTACCCTTGAGACCTAAAATTTCATCTTAATAACGATATCTATTACTTTATTAAGCTAATTTTATCGCTAATTTGCTTGGTAATATTTTGTCCCATTAACTAAAATTTCTGGCTGCACCCTGTAGATGACCATCCCTATCTTGTCTCAATGGAATGCGCTTAGATTTTAGCTTATATAAAGTAACCCATGAAAAAAAACTTTGCAGAGTAGAATTTGAGTGTTCATTATTCAACTATGATTTTTAAAATACATTTCTATTCTAATTAAACTGAAACCGAATAACTATACTAACAACAGTATCTCAATTCAATAAAAAATGATGGCTTTGTTTTTTTGAAAGCACGGGGATCATAACCCACTAGGTGTAGTACACACGAATTCGGATAAGTTTCTCGTATAGCAGGTAGGTAATGGGTTGCTTCAAACGAAGTTAAAGCTTTGCTTTGTTATAATCTTTTCTAAATCGATCACTAAACCATTACCTTCTAGATGACTGTCCCTATCTTGTCCAAATGGAGCCAAAGGCCAAAAAAATGCTGTCGGGACATTCCAATCTCAAGTAAAACAAGACTAGATAGCACTTAATGCGCTTAGATTACAATAATCCTCCCAGCTGCTGATGTAAAGCAATCTCAGAAAGCAGGCTTTGTAGGAAGAGGAGTAGCTACGTTCAAATAATCAAAATTGAATATTTCTCGTTTAAATATGTTTTTTAAAATATACTTTTGCTCTAATTAAACTAAAAAAGAGTAATTACATTAACAGCAAAATCCCGATTTGATAGAAATAATAATTTTTTTCTATTCTGCTAGATATAGAATACACAGATTAGGATCAGAAAAAGTTCCTTCCCATAACAGGTGGGTGCTGACTAAATCAGTCATTAAATCATTACTCCTAAATGAATGTCCCAATCTTGTCCAAGTGCAGCCAATAGAGAAAAAATGTTGTCCGCACATTAGAAGAACGGAGACTAGATTGAACATAATGCGCTTATATTAAAATTGGCGAAACCTAAGGATTCCCTAAACTCCAATTCCTGCCTAAAAACTTTAAAAAAGCCAAATACTCACCCCTAAACCAAATTCCTTCTAATTTTACTAACATTTTTACTGAAATAACCAAAATACCCCTTAATCTAAAAATATATAATATTAATATTAAAATAAATTTTAATATAAAATAATATTAATATAATAATAAATTTAAAAAATTATGAAAAATTAATAAAACTTAATACTTAAAAAAATTTAAAAAAAACCAATCACCGATGTCGGTGATGTTGTGATGACTGTGAATTTTTTTAATTTTTAATTTTTTATTAATTTATATATATATTCTAATATTATATTAATATTATTGTATATTTTTATTATTTTTTAATTTTTATTTAAAAATAAAAATATTTTTTTAATCAATTAAAATTAAATTTACTAATTGACCGTTAAATTAAATTAAATTGTTAATTTTGATAATTGAAGTTTGATTTTTTAAATGTTTTTGAAGAGAATTTGCTTGTTAAGGAAACCTTGGGTGGGATCAAGTCATTTAGCCAATTTTAAAACCTCGAATGCTCCGCCCAGCTGCTTATATGAAGCAACCCCAAAAAACAGACTCTGCAAGCTCTAGGAAACTTCTTCCCCGGTGGCCACTTATAGCTCCATGTATCTTAAGTTTCTCCTCCAAGCTTTCTTTCTTTCTTTATGTCTTCCATGTTCAGTAAAGAACAGTTATGCTGAACAAGCTGAAGCCCTACTCCCTGATAGTCACACAGTTAAAGTCAGTTCTCTTTTGCCTCCAACTGTTTGCAACCGGAACTCCACCAAAGGTTATATTATACATACATAGTTCTGATTTTTCATACTTTGTTGTGATTATTATTGAGCTCCTGACTGAATAATGTCTTACTGTTTCAGTTCCAAACAAAGCATCTCTGGAGGTTGTAAGCAGATATAGTCCATGCTCGTCCACTAATAAAGGCAAAGTAAAATCTCCGAATTACTTGGAAATTCTGCGCAGAGACCGAACCCGAGCTAAATACATTCAGTCCAGAATCTTCAAGCTCACACGTTCTGGCAAAGATGATTACCATTTAAAGCAAACAGACGCCCATACGATCGGTACCAAGCCTGAGATATCAGATGGGATATCCGTCGAGTTCTATATAACTGTATCCCTGGGAACACCAGGACAAAATGTCCCTCTCGTTTTGGACACTGGTAGCGACATCACTTGGACACAGTGCATGGGGTGCGTTAAATGCTTCAAACAGAAATCCCCGTTATTTGATCCATCCAAATCCTCCACGTATTCCGCCGTTCCATGCGGTTCGGCAGCCTGTTTACCGGGTATAAATACGTACTAAAAATTTTTTGGCACATAAACCGAATTCTTGTAACAAAAAATTTGTTGATTACTGTTCCTGCAGATTTCGGACAAATTTGTGTCAAAAAAAGGTGCATCTACGGTGCCTTATACGGTAGCGGTAATTCCTTTGGTGTCGTAGCAACTGAAAAGTTAACCATAAGGTACGGCCGCCTTGGTACGTTTGTCAAAAACCCTTACATTTTCGGATGTGGCCTTAACAGTACCGCCGACTTTGATGGACTAACTGGCTTGTTGGGTCTCGATCGAAGTCCAACCTCCTTTATATCACAGATGTAAGGGGGCGCCAGAGTGGAGTGTTGGTGCTACATCATCCGAGAGTTGGTGGTGGCCAAAATCAAGAGTGATGAGTGCCAAGCCAAGTTTCAAGAAGAGCCATGAGTCAGCCAAGGCCATGAGGGCCAATCTGCCCAAGCAGTGTGCCAGTCTGTGTGCCAGTCTGAGTCGCGGAGGGCCGCGTGTGAAAAGCGGCATTCAAACCGGGATGATCCGGGTCTTGAGTATTTTTTTATACTGTGTAAATGTAATATGAGATGTATGATTGTAATGAGAGATTTGTAAAATTATCATGTATTGATTTTCTGGAGGGGGGGTGTGATTGCTCAAACGTGAGGAGCAGCTGAGTCTGCCACAGTGACAAAAGCTAATAAGCCTCTTTAAGGGGGAGTGACTACTCTCACCTGGGCACACCATGGCCAGAGGGCATGGGGCCTAGGGGGATGGGGTTGCTTGCTGCTGGGATGGCTTGGGCTTTGTTGCTTGGTGGATGCCCCCTTGTCCACCTTCAACGATGTACGTTTTCGAGATGAGATATTAATGAGATAAGTAGCCCGTTTTCTTACGATTGTCCCGATTTTCATATTTATGCTTTGAATGAGTTTGATTATGCTTGAGAATGGCATTGTGAATGATTTATTGAATATGATAAATGTTGCTTGTGAGTATACGAGCTGCGATACGTTGTGATGTCTTGCGATAACCCACGTTGGCTAACCGTTATGTGCGGTATTCGTATTTTCGCAGATATATTTGTTGAGCAAAGGCTTACTTGCTTGGAGAAGTCCAAGTCAAGTGCCGCACGGTGTCGGTTTTGCGATGCTCAAACCTGACCCCGTGACAGGTGGTATCAGAGCATGATCAAGAGACGTTGAGCTGTCCGTGAGAGCACTGGGCTGGCCTGTGATGCTTGCTGGTGCATGAGATCTGAAATGAGCTGATTGTGGCCGTCCTGATGCTGGCTTGAATTGCTTGAGACGCACAGATGCTGGCTGAGGGCGCACAGATGCTGAGTTGCTGCTGAGTCTGCTGCCTGCGTGCGTGCGTGCGGGGGAGCCCGCGCTGATCGCGCGCGTACGTTGGGTGGTGCGAGCTGGTGGTGCGCGCACGTCTGAGGCGATGTGCTGGGTGTGCGCGCACCTGATCCGTAGCGAGAGGACTTGCTCGCGCACTTCGTCTGCGTGCGTGCGCATGCGAGCTGATCTGAGCTGTCCGAGTTGCTGAGTGCGCGTTGGGCTGGGCGAAGCCTGCGTGCGACCCCGAGGGGCGAAATGGTGCCGCGTGTGTCTGCGGTCTGAGCTGCGTCTTGCTGAGATGCTGCTGCTGAGCGCGCATGGGGCTGGGCTGAGCCTGCGTGCGCACCCGAGTTGCGATGAGATTTTCCGCGTGCGGATCAGTGTCTGTGCTGCGTCCGCGCGCGCCCGAGTTGGCCAGAGTTATTTCCGCGTGCGTGCCTGTTGACCTGAGCGAGTTCCGCACGCGCATGAGTTGGCGAGAAATTCTTCCGCGCGCGCATCTACGTCAGTGAGATTTCCGCGCGCGCCCTGAGTATCCTGAGCTGATTTGTGCGCGCCCATGATTTAGCCTGAGATGGTTCCGCGCAAGTTTGAGAGGGGCTGGAGCGGCCTCCGCGAGTGCACATGAGTGTGCGTGAGCTGCTTTCGCAAGCATCTGAGTCCGAGAAAATTACGCACGCAGATTTGCGGGCGTGCATCAGGGAGTGCTTTTGATTTTAATGTGAGCTTGAATTCATTTATATATGAATTACTAATTGAGATTTGAGCTGAGTTTTGCAGGCTATAAAAACACAATCACGCGAGATGGTGTGTGTTGATGGCCTGAACGCAGAGTGCGATAGTGCGCGTTGAAAGCGCAGGCGAGACGTTGAGAAAAGCGGGGATTCCGCGATCGAGCTGAGAATTGAGAACCATAGCCGAGATATGCTATAAAAATGGGATTTTAACATAATTTATATGTGTGAGTGCAGGAAATGTTTGTGGCATTGTAGGAGTGCAGTGTATATGCTGGTGATGTCCAGACATAGGCCATGAGTGGGCCTCGAGTTGCAGCTGAGCAGAAGGGCATGTGTGTCAGATGAACACGTGCACCAAATTGTTGAGAAATTCGAGCAAACATTTGTTGTCTTTGTGTGTGCAGGCACTAAAGATGAGCAGGCGGAGCTATTCAATTTGAGCCGAGTAACGCTACCCACTTGTAGAGAAAGTGGTAGGCGAAGAGAGACCTCCGTGGGTTATGCCAAGAGAGATTGAGGCCCCCACGAGAGGACAAGAGACGAGATTCTGGGAAGCACCAATGAGCCTATCTCCCCTTCAAGGGCTGTGTCAATAGGGCTTTGAGGCCATTTTCGAAAGGGTTTGGGAGGGAGCAAGAGAACTTTCTCACCTTAAGAGGATTGTGCCAATAGAGCGTGAGGTCACTTCGAAAGGAGAGAGTTGGGAGTGATGCCAGAGGGCTATCCCACCTTTCGAGAGTCGTACCAACAGAGCTTGAGGCCATTTTTGAGAGGAGACGAGTCTTGGGAGTGAGCCAGAGGGCCGTCCCACCTCTTGTGTTGTGCCAAGAGAGCTTGAGCCAACAAGGGGGTAAAGAGAGGAGTCATGAGATGGAACTCGAAAGTTCTCCCACCTTTTCGACGATGTGCCAATAGGAGCTTGAGACCAATCTTGAAGAGTTGAGTTGGGAGATTATGGCAAAAAGGTGACTTTCCCATCCTCCCAGAGGGGAGCTATCGAGACAGAGTTTTATCTCCAAGAGTGGAGTCTTTTCCATCCTCCCAGAGGGGAGCCATCGAGCCAGAGTTTGCCTCCAAGAGTGGAGTCCTTCTCATCCTCCCAGAGGGGAGCCATCGAGCCAGACTTTGCCTCCAAGAGTGGAGTCATCCATTCACATCCTTCCAGAGGGGAGCCTTCAAAAACAGAGTTTGAGAGGGGAGCTTTCAATTCTCTCCTATCCTCCCAGAGGGGAGCCATTAATTCAACTTTCATGAGCAGTATTTTTCCATCAATTGAATCTAAAGCCAAAATCAAAAATTGGCACGATTAGAGGAGCGAGAAGTACATCGTGAGCTGAGAAGACCATAATCCCATCAGAGTACCAAAAAAATTGGCAGCTGGCACACTTGAGAGTCAATCAATGAGCAAATCTAGAGATGTTGAGTTCTCCATCCTGAGCTGTGTTTTATCCTGAGTTCAATTATCTTGCGAGTGAAGATTCAATCTGGTGATCTTGTCAACTGCATGAGAGGATGTGACTGAGCTATTTTCTTCATCAGCATCAAGTATGGACGAGTTTGCAACATTCTATGTCTTCATCAACAACAGAGATCAAGAGAAGTTATCATCAGTGCAGAGCAAACTTTCAACAATGCAGTAGAGTCTTCAACAACCAACCCATATCCAAGGTCGACGAGGACGTCGACAGATTGAGTAGGGGAGAGTGTAAGGGGGCGCCAGAGTGGAGTGTTGGTGCTACATCATCCGAGAGTTGGTGGTGGCCAAAATCAAGAGTGATGAGTGTCAAGCCAAGTTTCAAGAAGAGCCATGAGTCAGCCAAGGCCATGAGGGCCAATCTGCCCAGGCAGTGTGCCAGTTTGTGTGCCAGTCTGAGTCGCGGAGGGCTGCGTGTGAAAAGCGGCATTCTAATCCGGGATGATCCGGGTCTTGAATATTTTTCTACACTGTGTAAATGTAATATGAGATGTATGATTGTAATGAGAGATTTGTAAAATTCCCATGTATTGATTTTCTGGAGGGGGGGTGTGATTGCTCAAACGTGAGGAGCAGCTGAGTCTGCCACAGTGACAAAAGCTAATAAGCCTCTTTAAGGGGGAGTGACTACTCTCACCTGGGCACACCATGGCCAGAGGGCATGGGGCCTAGGGGGATGGGGTTGCTTGCTGCTGGGATGGCTTGGGCTTTGTTGCTTGGTGGATGCCCCCTTGTCCACCTTCAACGATGTACGTTTTCGAGATGAGATATTAATGAGATAAGTAGCCCGTTTTCTTACGATTGTCCCGATTTTCATATTTATGCTTTGAATGAGTTTGATTATGCTTGAGAATGGCATTGTGAATGATTTATTGAATATGATAAATGTTGCTTGTGAGTAGACGAGCTGCGATACGTTGCGATGTTTTGCGATAACCCACGTTGGCTAACCGTTATGTGCGGTATTCGTATTTTCGCAGATATATTTGTTGAGCAAAGGCTTACTTGCTTGGAGAAGTCCAAGTCAAGTGCCGCACGGTGTCGGTTTTGCGATGCTGAAAATCTGACCCCGTGACAACAGACTTCACAAAAGTATTTCTCTTACTGTTATCCCTCATCTTATGGCTCCACTGGATACATAACCTTCAACAAAACTAATGATGATAAAAGATACAAATTCGTCCAGTTTACTGCAATACCCACTTCTCCAAAACAGTCACAGTTCTACGATATTATCTTAACCGGAATGGCCGTCGGCGGAAAAAAGCTACCCATAGCCACTTCAGAGTTTAGTAAGTCGGGAGCGATTATTGATTCGGGAACAACCTTGACGTTGCTGCCACCGTCCGTGTATGCGGCCCTGAGATCAGCTTTCCGTAAGAAAATGTCAAAATATAAGATGCTAAAAGCAGGGGGCAAGGATGACCTTGATACTTGTTATGATTTTAGCAAGATTGATGAAGTTGTAATACCAAAGATTTCTATCTTCTTCAAAGATGGAGTTAAATTGGAACTGGATGTAAAGGGAATTGTGGTCGTTCTTAAAAAGGATTTAAGCCAAGTGTGTTTAGCTTTTCAAACAAGCTCTGGATCTAATGGCCTAGCTTCTTTGATCTTGGGAAATTTTCAGCTAAGGGGAATAGAGGTGCACCATGATCTTGTCGGACAGAGGGTTGGGTTTGGTCCTGGTGGCTGCAGCTGAGCTTGCACTTAAAAATTGTTGTGCTTCAATTTGTGTCCGAAATAATGTAATTCCTAATTATATGCTTGTAATTTCAAGTGACATTGAATAAAGTTTGTTATGCGCGATGGAAAAACTTAGAGAGAAAGGTTGCTGCGAAATGGTTGTTGTTCTGTTTTTCCTCTGTTTCTGCAGCAACTTTCCAGGTACATATCCTTGATGTTACGTTTGGTTCGGTTTGATATGAGTTTGAAAACCCATGTTTATAGGGCTGCATATGGAAAGAAATGGGAAAGCTATGCGTTCTTAACCAAGGAGGCCATAATTTCAAGGCTTTTAATCATGACTTTGTCTTTCACTAAAGAAATTTATTTGGGTGGGAGAGGAAGTTGGAACTGGTAAGCTTCATAATCAATTCGAGTAACTGGTTTGAATTTTCTGCAAATTAAAGTGGAAGTGCCACTCATTATCCCCATTACAAAATACATTCATTTTATATCAGGTAAATTATATTTTTTTATTTAAAGTATGGCCTAAAACTATTTTTTTAACCATTTGATGATATAATTTACAGGTCCAAAATCGAAGCTCGTATAAAAAAAATAACAAATATCATAAGAATAATAGTAAAACTAATATTTTATAAATCTCACCTAAATGTTTACAAAAGTATGACAATTTAACCTTTTTAAAGGTTTGAAATTTTATATTTCGTTCTTTATAATTTATAAGAAATGATCTCATTTACCATTCTCATGAATTTACTATACTTTTATTTTTTTTATTATATTTGAGTTATTATTGACAAATTTTTCATTTAATTGAGTTATCGGTAATTCAATTGAGAGGAGTCATTAACAATTCCAATGACAATAAAAAAGGGTATTTAGGGGATGATACTCGTAGTGACGAAAAAGGGGAAAAGATGGTGATACAAACAAAAAAAATGGATTAAAGGGATTAGAATATGGATAAGCTACTGAAAAAAGAAAAGTGGTGACGGTCAATTGAGGACCCGCAGAAGGAATAATAGTGAAATTGAAGGAAATAAAATTTTTTTTCTATAAAAATTATTGAATTTCAATATTTTCTTTTTATAGAGGTGAAACTTTTATATTTTTTAACATTAAATTTTTATTATTTCATATTTGACCAAATCAAAACGAAACACAGAAGAGAGAAACAGTCTTCTCACTCGTTACACTGTCTTATACATATTCTATTACTTGTAAATATGAATATCTGCCATCAAGTGCCGCAAGAACCCCCGGAAAATCCCACCATGTTATCATGTAGGCTATACAGTATATTTACATTCCGTTGTTGATGATTACCGATAATTGTAACAGTGTCTTCAAGGAATGCCAGACAGACTTGAGAATCGCTCTCCCTCAAAACAACAGAATCATGACCCAAATTTAAATCTACAGAATTATCAAAATGCAGTACCATAGATGGTACGACACTGCTTTGGTCGAGCCCCTCAAGATTATAGCACGTATCCATCTTGCCAGACGGCGGAGCAACCGGATATTTTGACATCAATTCGATAAATGAAGAGCGAAGTTCTGAATAAACCGATGGAGGCAAGCGACTGATGGGGGTTCCAGTGTCAATAATCGTGTTTCGTAATGATGCAGCGTCCTGTGAAGATATTTGCAGGGTCCTTTGTCCGATTGTTATGCCAACAAGGTTGACAAAGTAACGATTGTATCCTTCGGGGTCATTGATAAGTGGAGTCTTGGTGAGAGGCAAGCAAGTCGTGGCTGCTGTAGTTCCAAAAACGAGAAACCCAGAAGAGTTTTCTGTGGGAGGAAGACAGTAGCAGAACAAGTAAAGAAAGCTCGAGTCTGTTTGAGACACTAGAGAGTCTTTACTAAAGCCAATGCCAAGAACCCCGGCAACTTTACCAAAGGGTCCACTGTTATCATGCCCACAAAGGAACTTGAAGTCTTTGAGCTGGAACTTGGACATGGCTAAGGTATCGTGAGCAAAATATCCACTGGCATAAGACCTGTCGTGGTATTTTTGTGTATACTGCATTGAAGAATTGGAAAAGGTCAAAGATTGAACAGGGTCGAAAATGGGTTCCTCTTGTTCATAGCAATTCACGCATGGCTCGCATTGGATCCAAGTAGTGGCGCTGCCTGTGTCGAACATTAAGGTCAAATCACGTTGGGGTGTGCCAAAGCCGATTGTGACAACATAATTGTTACCGCCGATCGGCTTCTTCTGCACAGCAAGTGAAGGCCCTGCAAATGGGAGATCGAAAAGAGATCGAGCGTTGGATTGGTCTCGGGCAAGTTGTGAGCGGGGTCCTGAAAAAAGAATTGTTATTGTTAGAAGCAAAATACCCAGATATGCAATTTTATAAGAAAGAAAAATCAACCTTTATTAGTAAAAGTAAAGCTCTTGGAAGGAGGCAAGAGTGGCTTCATTTCCTCGGCATGGTGGCTATCATCTCCCAGTTCTCTGGCTCCAAATACAAATAAAGAGAAAAACAGAAAACAAAAGCAAAGAGGATGGCAAAAGTTGGCTATGAAACGACCCATTTGCAGGGGAGTGCTCTGCTTCAAAGCATTCGTGAATCTACTTCAGTGATGAGCTCCGTTTATATAGGAGACATATATCTTCATCTTTTCATATGAGGCCACAAGATACCGAGTGAAGATTTTTCTTTTAATGTAAAGGCCAAAAGGCATTGACTCCAAGTGGACCCACAACCGCAGTTGTTATACTCCATGCATGTGTCTGTTTGGTTACAGATATATTCGAAACTGCCTTTGTTTTTATTACTCCTGCAGCCAATATTTTCAGTAAAGTCAGACGTCCAAACAAAAATAGAAAGGCCAACCTAGTGCCACCCAAGGTTTCTCTAAATGACATTTTTTCAAAAAACTTTTTAAAAGTTAAATATCCACCCCTTACAAATTCTTTTTATTTTTATTAACCTTGCTACTGAATTGACTAAAATACTTTTTAATATAAAAATAAATAAAATTAATATTAAAGCAAATTTTAATATAAAATAATAATAATATTATTATTATTGTTATTATTATAAATTAAGAAATTAATAAAACAAAAAAATAACTACCACAATTAACTTAACCAGATGATCAAAAATAGTCACTTAATCTCACTAGTAGTTGAATCTGATTGCCACAATGACAGAGCGATTAGATCTGGCCACCAAAAATCTGACGAAAGTTGTTAATTTTAGCCGTTTTTACCATCAAAGATAAATAAAAATAGCCGACATACTTGAAACCAACTGTTTCTGGCTATTATCAATGGTTGGCAACATTAATTAGATTTAATTGTCTCTACCATTAAAACGGTCAGATTTAGTCACCTGATTAGGTTAACAACAACTATGTTGTTGATGGTAGTGGTTATTTTTTAATTTTTATTTTGTTTTTAATTTTTATAATTTTTTATTAATTTATAATTTTTTATTATTATGTTAATATTATATTAATATTATTTTATATTTTAATAATTTTTACAAAATTCATTTTATTATTTGTTTAATAATAAAATTAATAATTGACCAGTTAAAATTAACGGTTGATCGTTAAATTTAACAACTGACCTCATTCCATGGAAGGGCATTTAGCATTTTAAAAGTTTTTGTATGAGAATCTAGCAGTTAAGGAAACCTTGGGTGGGAATAAGTAATTTAGCCAAATATAAATGTTCTTCGATTTATATGGGCAAGACCTCTTCTGAAACTACAAAACTGTTAAGGTCTTCCGGGGTCGAGGTTTTGCGCTCGCTTGGACTTCAAACTCACGTGGTTTGATTTTTCTCAAACCAGACGTATCTTGATGGTGTAAAGTGTCATTTTTTTTTCAATTAAAACACTGAGCTTTCGAAAGAAAAGAGAGAATTGGTAATGGCCATAGATTAACAAGAACAGGCCACTGATTTATGAAATATCATACATAAATTTGTGGACTTGCAAGGCTCCTCAGGAGCGAAAGACTTTGAGTCAATGTATAATACAAACCCCTCCCAATTTGTTCTTGTCCGAGGCCCCGTAATAACAGGGGAAGATTTACTTGGTCAAAACGTTAACCAATTTAGCCAGCAAACTGCAATTTGATTGAACTTGGGAAATATTCCAAGAACAAATTACATCATCTATTGATGTAGAGACATTATGGCGCATATCCAAAAGCATGTTCACAATTTAAAGCATTACAATAATAGTGAAATGATCACTTAACTAAAATTATTATTATTTTTTTAATATAGTTTGATCTATTACTCAAAAATCAATATTTGATATCGATAATTCACACAAACTTATTAAAAAATCCATGATAAAGATTAGATTTTGGGCAATAAATTCGAATTTAGGATAATGTTTGTATAATTCTAAATTAGTTGGGTGAAGGTATATATCTGATTTTTGTGTCTATTTTCTTTTTTATTTTTTTTTCCATATGAACTAATTTATGCAAGATAAAGAGAGTGAATTACAAATTTTATCATATATATTTTAAATTCAAATAATAAAATTCTAATAAGATAAGCTCCAATATTGGCTTTGATTGCAAACCGTGTTGGACGGATTAAAATTGCTTCTCTTTGAAAACTGTTATTTTATACCCCATGTCTCGCACAGTCTTCCGGACAAAGATCTCCGGAATTATAGCATTAACTTTTTTGTTTTCAATTGCCTTATCATAATAAATGTTCTCGTTTCTCAAGTCAACATACTATTCAATGAATGCATTTGTGCTTCCACAACTTACCCATCCCCCATGCACGAACGAGAAAGTTTGCAATCATGTTTTGAAATTTGAAACGGCTCATCTTTCCAAAATTCTTCAGAAAGTCCATAATGAACATATGAGACAATCTCCAAGGATTGATCTAGTGAAGAAGGGCGCAGAGAAAGATAAAGAGGTTTGAAGCGCGCTAAGCTCTGAGATCTGAAATGACAAAATTTTTGTCATTTTTGACTGGACTATCAGAGATCAGCTTTCCGTAAGACAATGTCAAAATATAAGATGCTAAAGGCAGGGGGCAAGGATCACCTTGATACTCGTTATGATTTTGGCGAGATTGATAAAGTTGTAATACCAAAGAGTTCAATCTTCTTCAAAGGTGGAGTTAAATTGCAGCTGGATGTGAAGGAAATTGTGATCGTTGTTAAAAAGGATTTGAGCCAAGTGTTTTTAGCCTTTCAAACAAGCTCTGGATCTAAAGGCCTAGCTTCTTTGATCATGGGAAATTTTCAGCTAAGGGGAATAGAGGTGCACCATGATTTTGTCGGACTGAGGGTTGGGTTTGGTCCTTCCTGGTGGCTGCAGCTGAGCTTGCACTTAAAAATTGTTGTGCTTCAATTTGTGTTTGAAATAATGTAATTCCTAATTATATGCTTGTAATTTCAAGTGACATTGAATAAAGTTTGTTATGAATGATGGAAAAATTTAGAGAGAAAGGTTGCTGCGAAATGATTGTTGTTCTGTTTTTCCTCTGTTTCCGCAGCAACTTTCCAGGTACATATCCTTGATGTTACGTTTGGTTCGGTTTGATATGAGTTCGAAAACCCATGGTTATAGCCCTGCATATGGAAAGAAATGCAAAAGCTATGTGTTCTTAACCAAGGAGGCCATAATTTCAAAGCTTTTAATCATGACTTTGTCTTCCACCAAAGAAATTATTTTGGGTGGGAGAGGAAGGTGGAACTGGTACGCTCCATAAGTAATTCGATTAATTGGTTTGAATTTTCTACGAATTAAAGTAGGTGCCACTCATTATCCCCATTACTAAATACATTCATTTTGCAAATTATATTTGGCCAAATACTATCCCACCCAAGGTTTGATACAAAGACAATATACCCCCCTCTAACTTTTAAAACTACAAACACCCAACCTAACCCAAATCACCGATTAAACTTAAGGGTCAATGGTTAAAAAATAATCATTAGAAAGTATTTTTCGTCTTTTTAATCAAAAGAATATTTAAAAAAATATTTAAAAATTTTAAAATTGAAAATTAAAAAATAAAAAACAGTCACCACTGTCGGTTACATTATCGATAGTAATAGTTATCGATAATCTAATCAGAAGGCTGAACGGCTTCTTAATTTAAGGGGTGACAAACAGTCAAATCTAGTTGCTTCCTCTATTAATCCTGAACGAAATGGTAAAAAAAAAAAAAATGGTCTTAGCCCTCCTAATCGTTTCCAACTATGATTAATAGAGGAAGCGATTAGATCTAGCAGCCTTCGCCAAAAGAGACAAGGTATATTTTTTTGTGATAAGATTAGTTTAATCATTTCATCAAAAAAGTTTGAAAAATTGGATAAAAAATAATCAAAGAATAAAGTTTTGGGTTTTTAAAAGTTAAAGGGGGGATCTCTTTCTTTACATCAAACCTTGGGTGGGAATAATTCCTCTGGCCACTATATATTTTTTATTAAAGTATGGTCTAAAATTATTTTTTTCTGTTTGATGATATAACTTAGATGTCCAAAACCAAACTTTGATTAAAAAAAAAAAATTAATATCGTAATATTTTTTAAAGGTTTAGAATTTTATATTTCATTCTTTATAATTTATAAAAAACTTTAATCACAGATAATTTTATATATCATTCTCACGATCTTATTATTATCACGAGTGTCAACATCCACCACCCTTTCTCTTATTATATTTAAACTACCATTGACAACTCTTTTATTTGATTGAGTTATCAATAACACAATTGAGAGGAGTCGTTAACAATTTCAATGACAATTGAGAGAGGTTGAAACTCATGATCAAAGGGGGGAAAGTCGGTGATATAAGAAAAAATTGGATTAAAGGGGATGAGAATATCGATGAGCTACTTAAGAAAGAGAATTGAGGATCCAATGAAGAAGGAATAACAGTGAAATTGAAGAAACTAAAATTTTTTTTCTATTAAAATAATTGAATTTTAAATTAATTTTTTAAGAGGTGAAACTTTTATATTTTTTTTAATTAAATTTTTATTATTTCATATTTGACCAAATCAAAACGAAACACAGAAGAGAGAAACGATCTTCTCACTTAATACACTGCCTTATACACATTCGATTAGTTGTAAATATGAATATCTGACATTAACTGCCGCAAGAACCCACAGAAAATCCCACCATGCTATCAGATAGGCTATACACTATATTTACATTCCGTTGTTGATGATTACCGATAATTGTAGCAGTATCTTCAGCGAAAGCCAGACAGACTTGAGAATCGCTCTCGCTCAAAACAACAGAATCATGACCCAAATATAACTCTGCAGAATTATCAAAATGCAGTACCATATATGGTACGACACTGCTTTGATCGACCCCCTCAAGATTATAGCACGTATCCATCTTGCCAGACGGCGGAGCAACCGGATATTTTGACATGAATTCCTTAAATAAAGAGCGGAGTTCTGAATAAACCGATGGAGGCAAGCGACTGATGCGGGTTCCAGTGTCAATAATCGTGTTTTGTAATGATGCAGCATCCTGTGAAGATATTTGCAGGGTCCTTTGTCCGATTGTTATGCCAACAAGGTTGACAAAGTAACGATAGTATCCTTCTGGGTCATAGATAAGTGGAGTCTTGATGCGAGGCGAGCAAGTCGAGGCTGCTGCAGTTCCAAAAATGATAAACCCAGAAGAGTTTTCTGTGGGAGGAAGACAGTAGCAGAACAAGTAAAGAAAGCTCGAGTATGTTTGAGACACTAGAGAGTCTTTACTAAAGCCAATGCCAAGAACCCCGGCAACTTGACCAAAGAGTCCACTGTTATTATGCCCACAAAGGAACTCGAAGTTCATGAGCTGGAAATTAGACATGGTTAAGGTATCGACAGCAAAATATCCACTGGCATAAGACTTGTCGTGATATTTTTGGGTATACTGAATTGAAGAACTCGAAAAGGTCAAAGATTGAGAAGGGTCGAAAATGGGTTCCTCTTGTTCATAGCAACTCATGCATGGCTTGCATTGGATCCAAGTAGTGGCGCTGCCTGTGTCGAACATTAAGGTTAAATCACGTTCGGGTGTGCCTAAGCCGATTGTGACAACATAATCGCCATCGCCGATCGGCTTCTTCTGCACAGAAAGTGCAGGCCCGGCATATGGGAAATCAAAAAGAGATCGAGCTTTGGGTTGGTCTCGGGCAAGTTGGGAGCGGGTTCCTGAAAAAAAATTGTTATTGTTAGAAGCAAAATACCCAGATATGCAATATTATAAGAAAGAAATTTAACCTTTATTAGTAAAAGGGAAGCTCTTGGAAGCAGGCAAGAGTGGCTTCATTTCCTCAGCATGCTGGCGATCATCTCCCAGTTCTCTGGCTCCAAATGCAAATAAAGAGAAAAACAGAAAACAAAAGCAAAGAAGATGGCAAAAGTTGGCTATGAAACGACCCATTTGCAGGGGAGTACTCTGCTTCAAAGCATTCATGAATCTACTTCAGTGATGACCGCCGTTTACATAGGAGACAAATATCTTCATCTTTTCATATGAGGCCGCAAGATACCGAGTGAAGATTTTTCTTTTAATGCAAAGGCCAGAGGCATTGACCCCAAAGTGGACGCACAACAGCAGTTTTTTGTGCTGTTGGCCAGCGTCTACTTGGCTTCGAAACTGCCTTTGTTTTTTGGCCAAAGGACTTGTTCCCACACATAGTTTGGTCCCAAGAATTCCCACCCCCTAATATTTAAAAACCCAAACACCCACACTTCATCGATTTTCCATCCAATTTTATTTACGTATTTTGTAAAATGACTCAAATACCCTTGTTAAAAAATTAAAATTTATAATAAAATTATAAAATAATATTTAAATTTTTATATATATTAAAAAAAATTTAAAATTTTCTAAAATTTTTTAAAATTTAAAATTAAAAAAAAAACAGTCCAACCACTGCAAATAAACCCAAGTAGTCAAAACGTCCACCTGGTTCTAAGGGAGGCCAGATCTGGCCTTCCGATTCGATAAAGGCGACCAAATCTGACAACCCTTATTTTGGTTGAAGAGGCCAGATCTAGTCACCTCCGTCAGAAAACTTGATTGGAAATGGTTGTTGGGGCCAAGGTCGACCATTTTCGACCATTTCCAATCTCTTTTTCTAGCGGAAATGGCCAGATTTGGCTGCCTCCTCCAAAACAAAAGACGGTCATCGTTCAAGAGGCCAGATCTGGCCTTCCTTAGAACCAAGTGGCTGGAACAGCCACCTAGGTTTATTTGCGGTGACTAGCTTTTTTAAATTAAATATTTTTAAAATTTTTAGAAAATTTTTTAAATATATTTTTAAATTTTTAATATTTAATTATATTTATATAAATTTTATTTTATTATTTTATAAATTTTAATTCTAAAATGATTAAATTATCTTTTATTGTTATTGTTAATAGTTAGATTTAACTGTTGACTTAGTCAACAAGTAGGATTTTGGATTTTTCAAACTTAGGAGATAAGAATTTGTCTTGGGACGAAACTATGGGTGGAAACGAGTCCTTTCGCCTTTGTTTTTTCGCAACTCCTACAGCTAATTTTGTCAGTAAAGTCAGACGTCCAAACAAATATATAAATGTTCTTCGATTTATATGGGCAAGACCTCTTCTGAGACCCCAAAACTTTTAAGGGCTTCTAGGGTCGCGGTTTTGCCCTCGCTTGGATTTCAAACTCACGTGGTTTGATTTTTCTCAAACCAAACGTATCTTAGTGGTATAAAGTGTCATATTTTTATTTTTATTTTATTATAAAAAGACTAAGCCTTCGAAAGAAAAAAGAGAATTGGTAATGGCCATAGATGAACAAGAACAGGACACTGATTTATGAAAAATCATGCATAAATTTATACCCTTGCAACTCTCAGGAGCGGAAGACTTTGAGTCAATGTATAATCCAAATCCCTCCCAATTTGTTCTTGTCCCAGGCCCCGTAATTACAGGGGAAGATTGACTTGGTCAAGTCTTTAACCAATTTAGCGGGCAATCTACAATTTGATTGAACCTGGGAAATATTAAAATATTACTATAAACATTACTATTATTTTTTTTATTATGGTTTAATTTGTTGCTGAAAAACCAATATTTGATTTTAATAACTCACACAAATTTTAAAAGAAATCCTTGAAAAAGAGTAGATTTTTGGTAATGAGTTTTAATTTAGGATGATGTCTATATAATTCTTAATTAGTAGTGTGAAGTTACATGTCCTATTTTTGTGTCCCTTTTTCTTTTTCTTTTTTTTTTTTCTCTTCCCTATATGATCCAATATGTACAAGATAAAAAGAATGAATCACAATTTTTGTCAGTTAAAGATAAAATAATAATGAATAATTTAAATAAGAACCAATTTAAACTTAAACAAGTGAATAAAAACAAAAACAAAAAATCGTTAAAAAAATCAAATCTTCAAAGAACAAAAAAAAATTATTCTTACCACTAATAAGATAAGCTCTAATATTGGCTTTGATGGCAAACCGAGTTGGATGGATTAAAATTGCTTTTCTTTGCAAGCAGTTATTTTATACCCCATCAAGGCCTCACGAGTCTTGCACGGTCTTCCGAACAAAGATCTCCGGAATTATAGCATTAACTTTTTTGTTTTCAATTGCCTTATCATAATAAATGTTCTCGTTTCTCAAGTCAATTGACTTATACATGCAATTCAATGAATGCATTTGTGCCCATGCCCATGCATGAACGAGAAAGTTTGCAATCGTGTGTTTGAAATTTGAAACGGCCCATCTTTCCAAAATTCTTCAGATAGTCCCTAATGAACATATGAGACAATCTCCAAGGATTGATCTAGTGAAGAAGGACGCAGAGATTGATAAGGTTTGAAGCACGCTAAGCTCTGAGATCTGAAATGACAAAATTTTTAATAATAGACTGGACTGTCAGTGAAACGAAGGCACGTCAGATTAACATAAGTTTACGTGTTATCAAATATGTGAATCAAACTTAGAGAGACAATTTGACTCATGTATAACAAAACCATTTTTTAAGAAACCAATGTGCGAATAGGGGTCAAATCCATTAAGACCTGTCGAAAGAGTTGGGTTCTAGGTTATGGCTCCCAAAGGTTTCCCATCTTCTATACAAGGAGTTAGTCGAGTGATATGAGTAAACTCCCACAAACAAAAAAGTTAAAAACATGTAAGACAATAAAGATTTGATTATCAGTCCTCCAACAGTGTATATATATAACAAAGTTTTGGTTCAAATACAAAAAAAAAATTGACTCAAATTCAATTTGTTCTATGAAATCGAATTTATTCTATAATTCAAATTTGATTTGTTTTATCTAATCTTGAATACAAATTTGACATGCTTACCCAAACCCAACCTACATGCAAATCAAAAGAAATAATATAAAAAGGCAGAGAGAATCTGAAGGTCAAGTGGGGACGCTTTGCTGGCTCTCATACTAAATTGCAACAGTAAATGGCATTGAAAAACTCAATCCCACTTTCTACAGCACCATCTAGTCTGTTTTTAACTACCACGTGAACTTCAATTTCTTTTTTTCTTTTTAAAGAATATATAAAAAAATATAAGCCTTAATACCCAGCCACGTTCCAGTGGGAATTTCAAAGCTCAGGTTCCTAGGTGCACCACACAGAGTCGGGACACCAGCCAGCCAGTTAGGGCCAGGAGACAGGAGTGAAGCCATCAGAGAGAGTTTAGCACCCACAGCACAGGCCACAACCAAGCCTCCTAACCATTCATTCTGCATCTCTTGCCTGAAAAAAAGATTTCGATTTCAACACCTAAATCTAACCAAATCAATCAACTCTCCCAAAAGTAGGATCTCAATTGTGATTCGTATTGTACCATAGCCTCAAGCCCTCACTCACCATCCAGGGAGGATTTAAGCGGACTAACTCGGAGCTAGGCAAAACAATGCTTTCTTTTTCATCCGTAATATTATTCACACTATTAACAATCTTATCTTGATATAGTGCTTAACATCAGTTCGAATTACTGCTCATTTTATTGACAATCTTCAATGGTACTTCACATCCGGTCGAATTCGAATTGTCTTCAGACTCGGCTGGAAGCCGCCCTTACTAACCATCACGGAATCAAATCCAATCATGCTTCTAATCATGATCCCACCACCAAAATCTTAACAGTTTTCAATCCCCACCCCCAATGTCTAAGTTTCTAAAAACAATTCAAAAATAAAATATTATAGACGTTCGCAACACATACCTCAAAAGGAGCTTAAAATTCCCAAAGACTTGGCTCTGGGCCCTTCCTCGTCCTCGTATCAGTGGTCATTCACACAACCCAATACAATAACAAACAACATAATAGCAGACATTTCAGAATTTTAATGTTTCCATGAAAAATTTTCTTAGTATTTTCTCAACATTGCTGACTGTTATTTATTGTTACTTGCTTACCGTTTTATTATCTACAACCACTGATCACCGCAAAAAAGGGAGCCTGAATCGCAGTCAAATTCTGAAATAAACGTAAACTAGAAAAATTCCCAAGAAAATTATTTGGAAAAAAAAAAAAGTCAACAATGTTCATCCCTCTTGTTCGACATCGTCGTCGTCGGATTCACCGGATTTATGGTGATTAACCTTAGCTGGACCAAACCCACGAGGAGTTGTTACAACATGTGGCGCGTCAACTACGAACGCGGAAGACATTTCCATCTGACAAACCCTAACTGCACCAACTAACCTCTCCGGCAACTCATCCTCTTCTTGCGCCTCCACCAGAAACCCCATGTCTATGGTAACGCGGGTCACGTGACCCAATGCTAGGTGTAAAATCGCACTGGCGATCGTCGAGCTAGCGATATCCACGTCAACCTCCAAATAGTTTTGTCCTCTATGGTAATTACACGTCAGAGCTTTCCCTAACAAACACGCACTGTGATTTCCCACAGTTTTTTTCACGATCCACGGCCCTTTCACGATTCTATTCACGATCTTAAACCGCTGGTTCCTAAACTCGTCGTCTCCGTTAACAAACCGGTAAAGCAGCGAACCGGAGGGTATAGGATCCTCAGTAGCGAAATAAAACACAGCGCTGTGCTGGTCCTTGCCAGGAACTTGAAGATTAACAGCGAAAACGAAGCTCTTCAACGACTTACCGATAGATTGCGCTTTTCTGAGCGCGTGAGATACACGGTTGTCGGAGCGGCCGAGTACGTTGTTGAGTTTGGTACTGGACCTGATCCAATCCATGCCTATAGGAGAGAGTAAATAATCACCAGCAGGCGATTTTTGTCGCTTCGTGAAGTAATTTTTGGACCGAAGGGAGAAGACTTCCCCAGGCGGTGAAGCCCAGCCGTTTACTCCGGTGTGGAGGTCCACTTGGCGAAGAGATCCGCCATTGATGGTCTCCTTGATCCAATCGGGAGTTGTGTTGGAGGAACATTTAGGGTTGTGTTCCGTGGTGGATATCCGGTTCGTTTGCTTTGTAGGGCACATGGCGATTCTTATTGTGATAGAAACTCGTCTATTCCGTCTCTATAAATCTACTCTTTTTTTTTTCTCTCTCTCTCTCCAGAAAAGCTATTTCTCTACTGTCCTCTCGTTTCAGAGTGAAGAGTGTTACCGGAGAGAAAGAGAGAGCGGATGGATAACAGAGATATTACTATTTATAACCCGAGACGAACAGTTGGTAATTTTAAAGGGGCCTCAATTTCTAGAAAATTACAAAGAGCCCCTCTGCTGTTAAGCCGAAATTAGTAAGACCTTAATGAAGATTTATTAATTTACCTTAATAATTGCCTTCCTAATGAAGATTTTTCATATTTATTTAACATGGAGCACGAGGGGAAAAAGGGTGGGTAACTATGTCCTTTGCAAAGTCGGGTTGGGTGTGGGTGTATAGTTTTGACAACATGCTGGTTGACTTCATCGAAATTGACGATCAACGTAGCGACACGTTGGAAGGAATGAAGGCAGTGTACGGCTTTGTTTTGACACGTAGCAGTATTAAACGACATTATATTGCTTTGCAGCATCTGAATATGACAACAACAACTCACAACGGCCATGCAGTATGTACAATTATTAAATGTCTCCACGACGGGGTCACCGGTAATCAATGTTAAGTGCTTGACCACTATTAATTTACGGAATATTTGATAAGAAAATATAGTTATTGTTCACATTTGCGTGCAAAATTCTTCAACATTTAATTATCCCGGATGACCTAAGATGAGACGGCTCCATTTTTGTCCTTTGGTTGATTAAAAACACAATAAAAAACTGAAAACAACAAAATTAGGGATTAATTTACCAAAAAAAAAAAAAACAAAAACAAAATTAGGGATTAGGAAAAATATCTAACATAGACCGCTTGATCACAAAAGACAATTTCACAACTTTTTTGTCATATGGTCATTATTGGAATCAAAATTTTACCCAACACTGAACACATGAGGAAGCTCATGATGAGACTTATCACATGACCTTGGACTCAATACATGAGGAAGCCTATGATGAGACTAAAAAGGTCCCCTACGAGATTAAAAACAAATTCAGTGTGCAAGTAGAATAGATATTTACAATTATAACTAATAATGACTTGAAAGTCAAAATTCAAGTAAACCAGCTAAATTCATATGATTTCTGCACTTAGTCCCATATGATTTCTGCACTTAGTCCCATTAAATCATGTGATTGCTGTATAGTACTACAAAAAGTCAACATGTCTTGGGTAAACAACAGAATGATCCAAAGAAAACAGGGACCATTCCACTGCTTGCAAGAACATCAAGACCAATCACAACTCATTTGAAACTGTTTTTAGGTACAACAGCAATGAGCCATTCAAGGGAGTATACAAGAAGACAAAGCAAGACACCGACAAGGAATAACTAGCAGAATCTGATACAACGAAAGCTTAGCCCCACAAAAAAGAATTGCAGAAAGTTACAGTGTTGTAGAAACCACCCCCTCTAAGTAGAATCATATTCAGCATTGCATGAAATAAATTCCTGTAAGCATAGTGTAAAAATATAATTGGTTCCAATCACTTGAAGTTAAAGTAGCTGAAGAATCTAATTTTTGCATGAAAAACATGGTAATGAAGACAATATTCTTTGAAACAACTCCAAGAGATGTAACTGTCAAGCGGGGAGGGAGGGCATGTATCCAAATTTTACGCTGTATCAATGTTCACCTAATACATAAACAAATTGAGACTAGAATAAACTAATTAAGACTAGAAATTCGGTTTCCAGTATTATTTCTGGATAGTTGACTAAATTTGATTAAATATGCAGTAATTATAAATCTGTCCTTGATGAGAACAAAGGGGCAAGAAAGACACAGTCCCATCCATAGTTACAAGAAAAGGAGGGAAATTTTAATGAAATTAGAAACAATAATTATGTATCACAACTAAAATTTAATAGCTAACTTGAATCTAGGCCTAATTGGAAAAGCAACTTCTTCAAGCTTTTAACAAATCATTTCATAACATTTTATCAAGAGTTGTGGAGAGAATTTTCTTCTTCCGACATTTCCAATAAGTAATCCAGCAAATTCATGAATAGATATAACTTTATTGAGACTAGTATCCACTTTTTTGGCAGTCTTTATAGATAATGGAATTAGTTTGATTATATAAGCAGTAATTACAAATCAGACCTTGACAGAAAATAAGAGAGAAAGCATATCAAAATTCACAGAATGCATAGCATAATTGAGACTAGTATTCCAGGTTTCATATTATTTATAAACAACAAACTCAGTTTGGCTAAACAAGCAGATAAATCCATTCTTGGAAGGAATCCAGAGGAAGTGACACACAGCCTCGTCCCGTTTGTCACACACACACACACACACACAGAGTAAATTAAATTAAGAAACAATAATTCAGTACCACAACTAACACTCAAAATCAACACACTTGTAGGTTTCATAGTAGAAACAGCTTCTGCAAGCTCGAAACAAAGTCATTTAACAATGTTTAATCCAGATACACAGAATAGACTTTCTTCTTCATTTAATCAAATAAGTAATCCCACATACTTATTCAAATTAGCACAGATGGACAATTTATCATGCACCTAACATTAGCATGTTATCATGTCCAGTGAACTCTTGAAATTTAAACTCTTTGATTTCAATATTTTTACCTAAGTAAATAATGCTCACAAGCGTTGAGTTATCATGAAATTGAAAATAGGAGCCATCGAATAACTACCTCCACCAAGCATTAAGAAAAAATATCACCCCTTTCATATCTGATCATGCAACATAAGAGCTTGATTAGGTGGTAAAAGTAACTGAAACAGCACCAACTCATCAGGCCTTCCTCGCAGACCAACCATAGCACTCAAAAGGATGAAAAATATCCTTGACGTTAAAATAATTTCAATTCTCGAAAACTAACATAAAAAAGCATAATAATATTAGAGATAATCGTGTATATCCAACGAAAATCTCAGTCGCATTCAAAGAACAGTCAAATTTTTAGATTAAAATCACCATAAAATTTGTTTAAACCGAGCTTACTGTCTACAATCAAGCTTATAAGTAAACCAAACACAAAGCAAAAAAGTAATTAATTTTCCAGCTTAAACAGAACTTTCTCTATATTTAAGTGTAGGTTTAGTGTGTCTTTCGTCGCTGAGGCTGTCTATCAGTAGCTAATTTGTACATCCAGTAAACCTAAATCATGTAAATACCAAAGAGAAAAAACAGATCAATGATCTATTTCGAAGAAATCTAAAGAAGTTAATTGCTAATTAATGTGGAGAAATTATTGAGAGTACCAAAGCGAGGGCATGAGCGGCAATTAACAAAACCACCATGAACGGCACCACATCGAGGAACCATGGCCGCAGAAACTGTTGCTCGTTCGCCATTTGAGTGAAAGCTTGAAACAAAATTTTAGAAAAGTACACAGGGCCGAATAGGACAATGCGCTTTCTTAGCAGGCCCGAGTTTTGAAATTAACTCTTCTATGAAGGCTGAAGCTACCCGTTTTAGACGGGCCGTTTCGTTCAGTATTGGAAATTAATTTAAATAATTAGTTTTATTAAATAAAATACAAATTTATTTATTTATTTATTTTACAAAACTATTATTTTGCATGTATTTACACATGCATAACATGTGAAATTCAACATCATTAATTTTTTGTGTTTTTAGTATCACGGTACGTGTATATCGCAGAATACACATATATAAGAAATAATGGTTTTTTATATTTCTTCATTTTCAATCCTCATGTGAATACGCATACAAACGAAAATTTTTACACATTTTATTTTCGGCCACTAAATAATCATATCTAACTCTAAATAATTTTCTTCAAATTATTTAAATTTGTTATACATTATATCAACTAAAAATATTATTAAATTATATATATATTATCTAAATTTGAATGAATATTTTTAATTACAAAACATAATTATTTTCACTCCAAAACCGACATCAAATATCATATTTTCTTACACCATACGTATAAAATATGAAATGCAGTTACACATGTTTTTCATCTATTTACATTGGTGGAATATCCCTCAAATTGATAAAAACCTCTGATGGTATTGAATTTTTTTTTTACCTGTATATTTGGTTTGTACTTGTATATTGACTTCTATACTTATCTTTTATGCACATTTTAATTACAAAATTGACAATTTCAAATTTTACATGTATCACATGTACAACGCATAGAGAGATACACACAAAAATTGGAATAATTTTATAAAAACAGAAAAAAAAAGTAAATAAAATTGTAATTTACTTTATATTTTGATTATTTAAATTAATTTCCCCTCTTTATGTGGCTGGAAGACATCTATTTGTTTTGCAAAATTTTTATTAAAAATACTATAATAAAAACTATATTCTAATAATCAAATATAAAATTTGAATGCACTTACAAGGCAACTTGATTGACAAGTAGAATAGGTTTTAGGCCAAATGTCGGTTATAGTTTTTTAATTATAAATTCAAACTTACTTATTTTTTAAAACCTAAATATCTATTTAAATAAAATTAACAGTTAATTTTAATAATTAATTATTCAATTTTGATAGATAAAAAAATATTTTTTAAGAAAAAAGATTTAAAAAATAATAAATTAATAAAATAAATATTATATAAACAATAAAAATATTAAAAATAAATTATAAAATATTACAAAATTAAAAAATTAAAAATATATATAATATTTAGAAAAATTATAAAAATAAAAACGGTAGCCACCGTCATCCTATATATATATATATATATATATATATATATATATATATATTTATTTATACATTTATTTTATCATTTTTATATTTTGCATAGTTTTATTATTTTAATATTTCAATAATATTTTAATTTTTTGTTTTTAATTGAGTTCATTAAAAAAATTGATATAGTTGGATGAAAATTATTTTATAAGTGAATATTTAGATTTTTAAAAATTGATAAAAATAAATTTGTTATTTAAAAAAATTGTAGGGGCACTAAGTCCTTTAACCTAGTTTTTATATTCAAAAGATACGATTCATTTAAGAAATAATTTTTTAAATTTTATTCAAATCCAATTAATCATGATAGTTCAATCAATTTAATCTAAATTTAATACTAAAACAATAAATACACATGACTTTCTAATATACATTAATAGAGATATGTTTGAATTGAATTAATTTGATTTAAATTTACATTTGATTTAATTTTAATTTAAATTTTAATTCGACAATTTAATTTAAATTTGATTTATATTCTCATTTAAAAATACAATTCATCCCATTAATAATATTATTTATTATTATTTATCTCATCTATTAATAAATCTAAAAGACTTTCAAAAAAATTTTAGACTAATTTGAATTTCGTTAAATTCGATTAGAATTAAATATAGTAGATTCAAGCCAACCCATATTCCGTTAGGCTTCGGCTTCGGGCGAACCCGGCCTTTTAAGAGTCAGTATCATGGGTAATCCTCGCTGTGCGAGGCAGGAGCTTGTCGTTCGCTGGATACGTGTCAGTATACCACTTAATTCTCAATCCTAACCGTACTTTCTCTCTCTTTCTCTCTCTCAGCACTCGTCCTTTACCGCTTTTTCGTAAAACCGAACCGAACAGACCTTTACCGCTGGTGCATTTGCACAAACAATTTATGCGCACTAGATATTTCTGATGGTGCTTGTGCTCATCTCTTCCGTGCATTTCGTGTAATGAAAGTTACAATTTAGCAAATGAGGAATGTCTTTGCGAGTCTCAACCGTCGTCGTCGTCATTTCATGTTGCCTTCCGCCGGTAACGCTTCTGAATTATCATTATTATGTTTATATTCTTTTGCCTTTCATTTGATAGCGGAGAGATTACGGTTAAATTATAAGAACCGTAGTTTACTAAGGGTCTGAGACGCAATTATACCTACAGAAACGCTAAACGAGTGATCGTTTTATGCCTTTTGTTTTATCAGGAACCGAATGTACCAGTGGACTGAGTTGAGTTCACTAATATATTAGCTTTGCTTTTACTGCTTCTTTATTTTGCTTTTGTAGATTTTTTTGTTCAGATTCAAGCACTGCGATTATTCTTTGTCTTATTTTTAGTTTGGTAATGGTTATTCAAGATATTCATTAGCATTTAGATTTATTTATGCACTCATTTAGCTATGTAGTAACTGCATTGTGAGGATTTAATGTACAGTATCCTTGTAATTCGTTAAAAAAGTTACTACCAAAATTCAGTCATGTATAGGGTTGGGTGGGAGTAAACTCTGTGTACAATAAGTACTAATTTGTAATAATAATGATATATCACCGTGTGATTAAATAATACTTTATTTCTAATTCAAAATTATCCAATCATGGAATGACACACTATTGTTAGTATTCAAATTAGTATTTATTGTTAGTGTATATAGTTTAGTTGATACTATTGTACATTATGGTTATGTATTGGTTATGATAATTTTTCCGTGGAGACTTGTAGATTAATATCTTTACCTGTTGATTCTTCATGCAGTTATACCCCGATGTAGCACCTTAAATTATGATTTTCGGAAATGCTTAGGCTTTGAAGAACTGGAATATATTGGATTTGCAAGAAGAGAGGATATTTTGTTTCCATCTAACTGTTGGCAAAAAAAATTGTAAGCATGTGGCATCTTCAATAGGTGTAAATATGTAGCATTTAGTTCCATGATTGTGCGGTTGAGCTTAGTTAACTTTGTGCAGATTTTCTACAACCAGTGTCCATGGTGAAAGGCCTTCGGCAGAATATGCTAGGTGGAGAAAGGAATCACTGGAAAGTGAATTTGGGGTTGCTCTGGGAGGCTCCAAAAGAGCTTCCATTGCCTATCATTTTGGTCCAATCTTGGCTTTCTATAGAGCAGCAATCATCTCATTCCATGTTTTGAAGTTGACCATTTGGCAATTCTTTGTTCATGACATAAATAAGCGTGCTGTCATGGTAATTGTTCATAGTTTTTGTTTTGACAACTAATACTGGTTAGATAACCCATATGTTTGAATTCCTTTCAGTACAATCTTTCAGGACAGTTGAGGTTGTAAGATTACTAGCTATGATATGTGAAATTTCTTATTTGGTTGTGGAAAAGCAGAACCTTAAACTCTGAAATTTACTGTAGTTTGTGCAATTCATTGCAGTTTTGCGAAACCTTAATCCGCTTGGGCCCTTTTTATATCAAGGCAAGTTTCTCTTGCCCTTCACCTTGTATGTGCTGATAGTTCTGATGGTAGTAATTGTTTTCTATTTATGTTGAGTTTTATCTTTAAAAACTTCATGACACACGATTTGGAACATTTTCCTTCCTCCAGTATACTCAACTCAGACATGTAAGCTTCTGTATTTTCTTATTTTTGTTTCTTAACATGCATTTTTCCCATGTCTGATGGCTGTGGAATGGAGTGAGGACAAATGTTGTTCCTGGATAGAAATTGTTAATGCATTTCTCAAACTTCTATTGGAAAAAAATTACAGAAGTTTGATCTAATCTTAAATAAACTTTGCAGCTTGGGCAGGCTCTTAGCACAAGACCTGATATATTGCCAACTGTATATTGCCAAGAGCTTGCTAAGTTACAGGTTTTTTAAGCTTCTAATCAGCTTCTTTACTATTTCATTATATTATTGATGTTTTTATTCTTACATGACATGATTCTTTTGCAGTTTCCCTGTTTTGGTTATTCTTATAGTAAAAAACATTTCTTTTACTGCCAGGATCAAATACCCCCATTTCCTACTGATGTTGCAATCAAATCTATTGAAAATCAGTTGGGTGTTGAAATCTCAAAACTTTTTGCTGACATTAGCCCAGAGCCTATAGCAGCAGCATCTTTGGGACAGGTGTATAAAGGTTCGAGAGTCTTTTGATAGGAAGGTTATATACCTTCAATCTGCTTATATTTTTATATTTCTCTATGTTATGCATTGATTTGCACAGTAGAATCTTTGGTGAAACTCAAGGTAAATGTATCCTTTTGTCACTTTAAGTCTTGCAGCTCACTTGCATTCTGGAGAACTGGTGGCTGTTAAAGTACAGAGACCTGGTATATTGCTTTCATTGACCCTTGATGCTCTGTTATTTAATATGATTGGGGGTCAATTAAAGCGATTTGCTGAGGCCCGTAAAGATCTCTTAGTTGCAGTGAATGAGATGGTTAGTATTTGTATGTCTAGTGTATAAACATTTTGCCTATGTTATAATGATTTCTGTTGTCATTTGTGAATTTTTACCTTTGCCAAATATGTTAAGAAGCCTATTACTGTAAAAATCGTGCATTAGATATTTGAAAAGTAATGGAGTCTCCATGTGCTTCGAATATTCCAAAGGAATGTTTTAGATAAGAAGCAGTAGTTTTGAGGTTCTTATTATGGATGATATGGTTGTGGCTTAGTAAGGGTTTCTAGCCAAATGTTATTAGACCACTATGCAATGTCAATTCTGAAAAATTAATCACCCTAGCAAAAAATAGTGCCCATTTTGGTACAGCTTGAAGAGCTGGCAAAAATGAATAACTGTTTCAGAGTTGTGTTGCCTAATGGTAAGTATTTCTTAGGAATGATGAGGCTTCAGTAACTAATTTAAGTGATGATGAACTACTTGTTTAAAAAGACTTAGATAAATATACAGTGTACTGGTTTTCTAATGGTTGCCCCAATAGGCAGGGAACAGTAATATATTAAAGTATGCAGAAAAATGGCTGGGAAGCCTGGTTTAATTATAAGAGATCAAATGCTGAAATAAATTTGATTCCAATACATGCATTAGAATGGAGGATTAGTGACCCAGACTAGGATCTACAGATCTGACGTTGTCTTTATTATTGCATGATATTGCATCTGTCCCATGTATCTCTATTAGAAACTCAGAAATAAATAAGGCTATAGATATCTGGAGACATAGATATCTGGATAAATATTGGGTCATGTGGTCTATAACCGTTCTTTTTCATATTGGTTTTCTCTAGCAGCTGTTCCATTTCATTTTCTTTAATGAGATGTGCCTTCTTATGGACATCTTCAGGTCTCTCTTGAATGCACAGGTAAGGCACATGTTTGATGAAATTGATTATATACAAGAGGGGAAAAATGCTGAACGTTTTGCTTCACTCTATGGTTGCTACCCATGTAAGTTTGTCCACCTGTAGTAGTTACTGCCTTACTTTTGGTAATTTGCATGCATTTTGATATATTCTCTGCTGTGCATTAGAATTCTATGTGGATACTTTCATAAGATGTAATACTCATGCAATTTAAATGAGACTGCTTGATTGGCAGAATTATATTATATAATTTGAAACTTCTGTGATTTATATGAGGCTTCTTAATTGGCTAAGCATCTCTTGGTCAGCCCATCTCAAAACATTTATATCTGTATGCCATGTTCAGAAAGCTGATAAATAGTTTGAAAGCAGCTTGCATGGTATTTGAGAAGGTTAAATTCTGCTTCCTTTTTTTATGGTAAAGGGAAAGGTTGTCAAGATAAATATGCACGTCATACTGTATTACTGGAAGATTTATAGCCATTTTTTGAACCAGAGAATGTTTTTTCCATTTTAAAAGTTTATATAAGTGTTGGGTTGCTGGTTTTCTCAGAAATCTTTTTTCTGGTGGGTTCTGGGTGATTGACACCTTTGTTCAGCTTACTTTTATTTATCTAGATGATATGCCCTCCCCTATTTGCCTGTGTTTGCTAATTACAACCAAAACTGTTAAAATTGTTGTCTCCACAAACTCTCCTTAATGTGTAGGAGGTAAGGTTTATAAAATTGTTCTTTCTGGTTGACAGGTAACAAACAAAAGAGAGATAGAGAAGCTTCTGGTCAAAATGCTTTTGAATCCAAGAAAGCAAACTGTGTTAAAGTACCAAAGATACACTGGGATCTTACACGGAAAGCTGTTCTTACAATGGAATGGATAGATGGAATTAAGCTTACAGATGAGAGAGGCCTGAGGAAGGCATCTTTAAGCAGGAGGAAACTAATTGACCAGGTAACAAGTAATCGGCTCTTCTTATTAGCTTTTACTCAAATTCGTGTTTGTGTAGTGAGTATTTTCTCTTGTTGTTGCACTTTAAATACTTTTGGTGAGTAATATTGTAAATGGTCTTAACTCAAGTACATATGATGTAACCTGAACTTAATATCCTCTTTTATTTGGCTTCATAGGGATTATACTGCTCTTTGAGACAGTTGCTTGAAGTAGGATTTTTCCATGCTGATCCGCATCCAGGAAATCTTGTTGCTGTTGCTGATGGATCTATTGCCTATTTTGACTTTGGAATGATGGGTGATATTCCTCGTCATTTTCGAGTGGGGCTTATTCAAATGGTAAGGCATGTTTGAATGAGAATTTACTATGGAAGTTATGCCAAATGAATTTTTTTTTTTTTTGTATTTAATCTTTTTTCATTTTCAAGATATCTTATTGGAATAGGTAAATATTCTACATTTTCTATGACATGATATCATTCAAATGCATCGAATGGATCCCAAATGTATGCTATCTCCCTTTTCCACTATCTGATTCATCTGGAAATGTGACAATGCTATTGTTTTGTTTCTCTTTTGGTTTTCTTTTCAAGTTCTCTATTATTAAAATTGGACTTCTGTAGTATTGTCAGTAGTTTTCATTATTGAAATGTTTTTTTCTCTATATGATGATGCTGGAAGTTGTTGTGCCATGCTATTCCTTGCCTGAGATCATGTATATGTTCTTATAAATTTCTGTCTCTTTCAGCTGGTGCACTTTGTTAATCGTGACTCCCTGGGTTTGGCGAATGACTTTCTTTCATTGGGATTTATTCCTGAAGGGGTTGATATACAATCAGTTTCAGATGCATTGCGTGCATCTTTTGCTGACGGAATTCGGCAATCTAAAGATTTTCAGGTTTGTTCTTGTAGTTACTGTCCCTTTTTAATTTTGAATTGTAAAGGGTTCATGCAAGTCACCCTAGTTTTCATTGTATGAAATAAATCAGCATAGGAATCTTAGGCACATCAAAGGATCCATCACTATTATTACACTCTGCAGGATAAGGAATATTCTGTGTTTATTTGTAGTTGATAGAGGCATGTGATAAAGCTGCATTACCACTTGGTGTATAACTTTGTTTTCTATTCAAGTTTAATTTTTTTTTTTTTTTTTGTTTCTAATATTAGCTGATTCCAAATATGGAAATATATTTTCTTTGATGATTACCCACTTCAATCATATCTTGTTCACATTTTTATTCTATCTTCTTATTTTTATGCTTTAAAAAATGGTGTATGTATTTAAGAGATCATTCACTGGCTTGCGTTTTATGATAGATACTATCCAGATGCATCTTTGCCCCAACAAATGAGTTCTTCAGCCTGAGCCTTATTATGGTTGTCGGTTCATTTACAGCCTGTATATAATGATGCTTTAATATTGAAAGATGAACATAAGGTTCAGTAAATTCTTGAAGTAAAGAATGATGCACCTAATTTTGTTTCTTTGGATTTCAGGGAATAATGGAGCAACTATATGATATTATGTATGAATTTAATTTCTCTCTTCCCCCGGACTATGCCCTTGTGATAAGAGCACTTGGTTCACTAGAGGGCACAGCTAAAGTTCTAGATCCTGATTTTGAAGTTATTGAGAGTGCATACCCTTTTGTCATTGGAAGGCTTTTGGCTGACCCAAATCCTGATATGAGAAGAATTTTACGGGAGCTTCTCATCCATGATAATGGATCGATTAGATGGAATCGATTAGAGCGTTTGGTAGGTCATCTTTCCTCTTCCCATTTCTTTTTAAAATTTTGATCACGTAGAGACCAATTCACTTGACACTGAGCCAGTACATGCTAGCTATTTCAGATAACATTTGAAATGAATCTGTCTTCTTTCAGATATCTGCAATATCTGAACAAGCATCTGAGTCATCTGGCGATTCTGAAGATAATCTTTCAAGTCCAATGGAATGGAAATCATTTGACATGCGTGCTGTTGTTTCTGCCACTGAAGATCTTTTACTATTTATATTATCTGAAAAGGGTCAGAGGGTACGGGTGTACCTGATCCGGGATATTCTTAGTGCAGTGGAAGCTTTTTTGCAAGTGGAAGTTTTTGGCTCCATTTTAGACGAGAAAACAAAAGCAAGGAATACGCCGTGGCCTGAGGTTTGTATAATTTCTTCTTATTAATTTCTTGTAAAGTCCAACTGCCAAATTACCTTTGTGGTCCTCATTTGCAGGGGCAGCCAACGCTCACAAGGGTGGTCAATGGGTTTCAATCTCTTTGGCGCTCAGTGAAGTTGGCTCCAGAGGTGTGGACGGCAATGTTCATTCGCATGGCATTAAGGCCAGAGGTTTATAAATTCAATATAGACATCATTTCTGCGTTACTAACGTATTTAGGCCACAAATTTCCGGACACTTCGTGGCTTGCTTTATCAAGACTGCTTCACAAGCTGGTGAAAAACCAAAGCTCGGGCAGTTTTTAAGCCTTTCTTGGGGCCATGGGCCACCTGGAGGGTCATCAATAATATGCTCTTTAAAATTCATTTTCTAACCCATTCTGACTACTTTACTCACTAGTTTATTTCCCTTGCCTTGGGGCATGAGTCTGAATACACATAGGTTTAGATACAATCTAAATTATTCAAATTCATATTGAATAAATTGAGTTCAAATCAAGAATTTGGTTTATTTTCATAAAAAAAAACTGAGTTTAAGTTAATCTGAACGTTTACTTTCGAGCTTTAATATTGAGTTTTGTTTGGGCTCGACTTGTATTAAACCCATTCTTAAATGTACACAATCAGTCCTGTATGTAAACAACATTTTACAGAGAGAAAAAAAGACCCTCAGGGATCCGACAAAGGAAATAAATTGAAGTTCATATGGGTGCCAGGTTGTAGTCATGTTATCATCGTATTGAAAAAAAACATAAAAAAGAATCACCCAAGTAGTCATTTATTGCCGCATGGCATATGGTATTGGCATCTACAGTGCCCATGATGGGATCGAAAATGGTGCAAAGGGAAGTTGGATAGTCAGTTCAATTAGCATGATATCTCAACATCATGACTACTTTTAAAATCATTCTTAGTGACATGCATGTATGGAGGGGACAAATAACAAAGGTAAAGGTGCACTGAATGATTTGTCCATTTGGGTGACACATTTTTCATCTTTGTCCTTATTGATTTTGGTCGATTTAGATTTATATTAACAATGTTTTGAAAATTGGATCGGATTGGGACCAGTTCGATCTAGAACCTTAAGGCAGTGCTGTCCAGTCCAGTCTAATTATGGTATAAGCTTGAGATGAAACGCTATCAAATGAACTGGATATACATGACTTCAAGCCTAATTACTCTGCCAGCACTTGTCATCCCATTTTAATCTTGACCAATCAACCTAATAAATTTCATTTATTTGAAGGTCAACAGATCTCTTTTAATCAGATTAGATTAAACTCTTCCGCATGTCTACCACGTGTCAGATACAACTACCTGGTCAAGACGATTCCCTAAGTTGTCATTGACTCAGTCCCACCGGAAGCTTGAATTGCGCATTTGCTCTACAACCTCGCCCCTGTTTTTAGCTTGAAGTAAGCCTAAACCAAAAACTCAAATTCCATTGTTTTTCAAAAATCAAAAATCAAAAAATAAAAATAAAAATATTATTTTATTTATTTATTTCTTTTAATTTGATTTTCGTTCTAGTTGCTTGCGTCTTCCACCCACAACAAACCAAAACCGAAACCAACATGATGAAACAGAATTGATTTCTCTCTCTTTCTTTTTAACGTCTCTCTTTCTCTCTCTCTCTCAAATCTTCTTTCTCACGGTTATGGCATTTCCTTTCTCTTATCTTCTTCTTCTTCTTCAGGTAGTCTCTCTCAATTCACTGGTAATTTTTTTGTTTTGTTATTTTCACACTATCAATTATGATTTGAGTAAAATTTATTTTTCGTTTCATTTTTTACTAAATTTGGATATATTCTTAATACGTGCTTAAAATCAAAGGATCTGTGTATTTCGTTTTGATATTGTTTCGATTTCGTTACCGTTTGTGCAGGTTCAGCTTGATAATTCGTGAATTCTGAAATGATCTGACGAATGTACAAATAATACGATCAGCTTTAAAGACTCTAAGACAGACGCTGTTGTTATTTTTACTACGAATTTATTTTCTTCATTTTCGTCAAAATAGTGCGGTCAAATTGAAATTGCAAGCAAAAGCATGGGCTATCTTAACACGGTCTTGTCGTCTTCGAGCCAGGCTCAAGTTCATGCTGTTGATGCGCCGGTTACCGGTGGCGGCCTTAGGTTTTTTTTCTGATCTTTGATTAGATCTAGAAAGTGATTTGATTCGCTGCTTCATTGATTACTTGCTATATTTGTTTTGAAATTTGTACATTTATTAATGTTCTGCATATTATATGATTTGGTTTTGCATTTAAAAAATTGCCTCTGGTGGTGTGGAAAATTTCATGCATTTTTTTTTATGAATTACGAATGTTGATGTCTTGCTTATTACTGATTATAGGCTGTGTATTACACCTTTATGGACTTCTGCTTTTAATTCAGGGGTTATATTTTCATTTTGTTAAAATATACTTTGCGTTTTAGCTGGGCCATGGCATAGATCATGGTTTCATGGGTTTATAGCTTTTGCTCTTGATTGAGGAGCAAAACTTTGAAACGTAATGAAAATAGAGGGAAATAGCGTGAAGGGTAGTTCATTGTCGGAAGTGTTTAGGACTTATTTTGGGAATTTAGTCGGCTGCAAATTTTGCTTTTTGAAGCTCCATGAATTTGGAAAGGTTTGACCTATGGTCACCTGATATTCTGTTCCTTTAGTTGATTTGGCTGACGCTTCTTGTTGTTACATCATTGTGTTGTTCCTTTTTGCAATTTGTTGATATTCAGCATGAGAGAAACCTGTGTACAAATCGCATTTTGTCGTATTGGGTAGTTGACTGTCACCCTTGTTTTTCCCTGCTTCCATGGGTCTTGTTTAATTCCACTTTTTTGTGGCATGATGTGGTAAACAAAATATTAGTTTTCAGCTTCTTTGTGGTTATGACTTTATAATTCCAACAAGCATCTTTTGTTCTTTTTCAATTGTGTTGAACGTTCTAGCTAAGAAATCCATGGTATTGGCATATGATCAGACTTGTGGCTTTGAAAACCAGATGCTTCATTAATTTTTTCCTTTGAAATGCCACAAAGTTATGGAAACACATGACACAAATATTTGGACATAATTCATGAGTGATGAAAGTTATTTTTCCTAAAAGTTACCTCTATATTTTTTTGCTATAAATATAATAAATAGTAATTTTGTCTGTGACTGCAAAATTACTGTATAAAACTCCAACTGTTTATTAGTGATGTTTGGCTCTTGCAGATTGATGTGCGTCTATAAGTGAAAAAATAAAATAGAAATGAAAATTGTTTGATTACCATGAAACCTTTTTTTCTTTTGAAGGCGAAGATTCTTTAAGAGACTGTATACATGAATCACATTGGCTGTAAGATTTTTTAATAGTTTGTAGTGATGTAATTCCTTCTTTACCTATGGTTGTGTTTTCTTTCAATTGGTCAAATATAATCCAGTAAAAAACTACCAGGTTGAACTTAGCTCAAACAGAAAACTAAAGAATTCTTCAGCTGGTTTATCTTCAAACTGCTATGAAATATGCAAAGGAACTCAAAATATTAGGCATTTCTTTTAAATATTATCTTTATAGGGCAAAATATGTGTCTGACCCTTAGTTTGGCATATTTTTATGGTTACAGTCAAAATGGAAAGTTCAGCTATGGGTATGCAAGCTCTCCAGGGAAAAGGTCTTCAATGGAAGACTTTTATGAAACAAGAATTGATGGTGTTGAAGGAGAGATAGTTGGTCTCTTTGGAGTTTTTGATGGTACTCTCTCTCCCTCCTTAACTTATATTACTATCTAATGGATTGGTGTCATAACATGTAAGTTTACTTTTTCTAGTGTAACATGACCATACAATTATGAGTTATGAAACAAAATTTACATCAAGTGCAAAGTGCACAAAAGTTTGTTGTGTTATTGAATATTAAGGTCACTAATCAGATGGAGGTAAATCTCCACTATTTTTTGGCATGGTAGGAAGATAAAATTGATCTCTGACTTCTTTTTTGCAATTATATGCCAGTATTTTCTATTTGTAGTTTTTTTTCAACTTCTTGGTTTCATCTTTTCTTTTGAATCTGAGTAAGGTCAGTTATCTTTTTCCATCTAGATGTTTTAAAATCTATTGAAGAGGCTTAGCTGAAGGGATTTTATGCAGATTCTTGTATTGAGTATTTGCTACAATGTAGTTGCAGTGCTTGAAGCCATCCTCAAGGTCTGTTTTTGGCTTGGAATGAGGAGTTCCATGTTGGTAAATTGTATATTAAAAGCCACGGTGGTTTCAACTATAGGATTAATATTTCTTGTGCAGTGTCTCACTCCTTGCCATGGCCTTGTAAAAGTGGAAAGCTATATGATAATGGCTGTTTGTATATATATATCTCACATTATTCTCCTTCATGATTTTCAATTATCCAGTATTGAAAAATTTGTAATACTCCAAATGTGGTTGTTTCAGGTCATGGGGGTGCACGAGCTGCTGAGTATGTGAAGCAAAATCTTTTCAGTAATCTGATCAGGCACCCAAAGTTTATCTCTGATACCAAATCTGCTATAGGTTAGTAACTTCATATTCTTCATGTATTTATATGATGTTATGACTTGCTTATTCATCAAACTGATTTCTTGTCTTTCTAAAATTGCTCCATACCTGCAGCTGATGCATACAGCCACACGGACTCTGAATTTCTGAAATCAGAAAATACTCAGAATAGGGATGCTGGATCAACTGCTTCCACAGCCATCCTTGTTGGTGATCGGTTACTTGTTGCCAATGTTGGGGATTCCAGAGCTGTTATATGCAGAGGTGGTAATGGTGAGACACTCAAACTTTGATTTGTTCTTATCATTTTGCTTTTCTGAAGATGCTTAATCTTCTGGTTCATCGCGACACAGTCATGAGCTTGGGTTTCAAATCGAGAGCTCCTTCCACATCTGCTTTCAAGTGTTCAATTACTATATAATTTACTCATGTGAAAATTGTGATTTTATGCAGCTATTGCTGTATCTCGAGATCATAAGCCAGACCAATCTGATGAACGGCAACGGATTGAGGATGCAGGTGGATTTGTGATGTGGGCTGGTAAGTACATTTAACTAAGAGTCATATTGTTTTCTGACCCCACTTCCCTCCTCTCCACTCTCAAAGTACATATATGTTTGGTATTTATGACTGAAATTGTTTTACAGGAACTTGGAGAGTGGGTGGTGTTCTTGCAGTTTCTCGTGCATTTGGTGATAGACTTTTGAAGCAATATGTTGTTGCTGATCCTGAAATTCAGGTCTGATTCTTAATTACCTGATATTTGAACAAGAAGATGGATTTGACTATCTATTTTGTAAGGGATTAAATTAATACTTCCTAAATGTATGAACTGTCATTGCTACTTTTAAGTTCTTCAAGGATGGGAAAAGTGGTGTAAGACTCTGTTGTTGGTTTAGGCAGAATCCTGAAATGCAAAAACTTGATTTGAAAATTGTCAGAGTAACCTTGCTTTCTCTCCATTCTTTATGTGAAGAATAATCTTACAATCTGACCCATATGAAAAATACATACATACATATATGTGTGTATATATGCACATGTGCATGCTAAGTCATGATATTCAAGCTCTATTTTGGACCTGGTTTTGTGTTTGACATGTTACTTTGCCTAAGACTGCTCTTATTTTTTCTTTGTCTGTTTCCCCCTATGTTTTGTTAGCACATACTTAGCTACTGACATCTCTGAAAATTCAGGAGGAAAAGGTCGACAGTTCTCTCGAGTTTCTTATCCTTGCTAGTGATGGACTGTGGGATGTTGTCACAAATGAGGTACGCAATAATCCTTTTTCTTTTTAATATAATCTCATTTTCCCTCTTTGGTGATCCTTAATTTGGTGATATTTTTTTATCTTCAACTAGTTTGATTAAAATTGACCTGCCCTGTCTTTGAACTTGTTTTTAGGATTTCAAGACAATTGAAATGGTAGGTATATCGCTTGCTTCTAACTTTGATCTTCTCCTCCGTGGGTTTGCAGGAAGCTGTTGCAATGATTAAACCAATCCAGGATCCAGAGGAGGCAGCAAAGAGGTTGATGCTGGAGGCATATCAGAGAGGCAGTGCAGATAATATTACCTGTGTCGTTGTTCGCTTTCTTTTCAATCTAGGCGGTTCATCTCTTGGCGGCTCTGCATAACTGTCCTCTCCTGGCTACTGCTGGACTCTGTTTCTCTTCCTGGGTGCAATAAAAAATTGGTAGTCTACAGTTGATCATAGAAAAACTGCAGTTTCTCGTACTGTGTAAGTTCATTGATTAGAAATGCGCGCACACAAACTTAGCAGGTTGGTGATGTGTATTTTTACATATTATCAGTCTCTTTAAAATAGATGTACCTCAGTTTCTTGAATGTAGCTAGAAATGTGTATGTATGTATGCATGTATGAATTTGTAAAGAGTCTTAAGAGTGAAATTCTAATTTTTCATGTTGTAAATGTAGTTAAAACTTCTTTTTCTCGCTCTTGCTGGTTTGCAATTAGTCTTTCTTCTTTGAGGTTTTATTGACCCTTTAAAACTTGGGTGTCAACATTGTTATGATGTTTGAGATCTCCCCATTTGCAATTGTCTTTTTGTTTGAAATGTGACCCAGTAGTTATCAGATTGTGTTAGTGCTATGTCAATTTGAGTTTTAGGATAGAGACTCAATGTTAATCCAATTCAAGTTTCAGGGCAGAGACTCCCAAATTCCTTAATTAATCTTAATTTGATATGAATATTACTTGAATTAATTTATAATGTAAAAATTACAATTTTAACAAAATCATAAAAGATCAGTGTGACTGGTTACCTGACTTGAACTTGATAGGCTTACCATTTCACGAATCGTCGACTCTAAACCGAACAGACAAAGAAAAGATCATATTAGCTTAGAATTTTGATGCCGGGTAGAGAGAGAGAGAGAGAGAGAGAGAGAGAGAGAGCAGTCAGAGTATATATTGTGTCGTCAAGGCAATTCTGCCATTAGGAACGACGAGCGAACCAAAATATTTGTCTCATCATTCTGCTCTCTTTTAACCTGTTTTTGCTTCGTCCAGTCTCCATCAGAGAAGGAACACACACGTGAATGAAGAAACAGCGAGAAAGAGAGGAAGGAGAGAAGGAGCTGCCTCTCTACAATGTCTAGTGTTGTTCGGTATGCAATATATACTGCTGAATGCCGACTCTTTTCTAGTTATTTTATTGCAGTTTGACGTGCATCCACATTATTTTATTATTTGATTGACCAAAGCATTCTTGCTCACCAAGAATCGCTAGAAGCCTGCTAAACCTTGTAATAATTTTATAAAAGAAACAATTAGCTCTAGGGTTTGATCCAAACGGAGCCAGTTTAGCTCGGTTTAGTATTCAATTTGTTTTGAATTAAATTCAAATTAAAACTTTAACTTGGTTTAAATTTTTTTTTATTATACTGTCTATTTTATCAACGATATATTTATCTTATCAAATATCTTTTAATTATTTCAATCAATTTGAATGAGATTGAATTGATTGTTATAAACTTAAATCAGTTATATTCAAACTTAATTCGATTTAAATAAGTCTTAAGTAGATCACCAAATTATATGAGCATACTATGTTAAGATCTATCATCTCATATTTCTTTTGAACCAAACACCTCAAAAGGAAAATGATGAAGTAAAAATTTCACAAATTTTGTGGCTGTCCCAATAAATTGCTACCATTTTTTATAATCCAAATTTAATTTTGTTGCCTGAAGTTCTGATCGCTTGTCCAATTTTTAAAGTGTTCATTGGTATAGAGCTCAATGTCTTCAATTCAAGTGGACTTTTTGAACAATATTCAGGTTGTTGCAACCTTAGGATTTGATCTAGTAATACAGATTTTGGTCATTCAAAGTGGTGGTTTCAAACTGTGGAAAAGTTAATAACCTTTAATTTATCTGATCTTTAATTGCTTATCTAGACAATCACAGTTTTTAGGTTTAATCTATTTGATCAGTTAAGATTATTAACTGATATGAATATAAGTTTTGAAGTAATAAAATATATATAGGGGCCGTTGTGTAGCTTTCGCTTCTGTCATGGGCAAGAAGGCAAAATAAATTCACCTTGTCTTAAAGCTTGTCATCTTCTTTCCATTTTTGTACCTGTCCTGGCCTAAATTCTAAAAATCTGGGACCAAACTTCCATCTCAATCTATCCTCCTGATGGTTTGTTATTCGGTTCGAACTGGATAACCCCATCTCAAGATTGAGTTAAATCAGTTCGACTTATTCAAATTGTCAAAAAATCATGGATAAATTCATCTTCTTCAAATGAATTTTCATCTTGTTCTTTGACAATCTTTACTGATTAAATGAATCAAATTCAATCTCTAATTTATCATTATAGATTTGAATTAAATTCAAACTGACATTTATTCACACTCAGTGCTTAGCAAATTAGCTGACGAAAGCCATTAAAAAGGAAAGAGCCTTGTAGATCTCAACCCAGTACATTACAAGTTCCACGACCGGAATATACTACAATAAAACTTGAACCATATCAGACAATCCGTAGATACTACTACCGTTGCGACTCCGATCAACTTCCACTCCCATATCCGTACGCTTCGCGAACCTTCCTTTGATTCTTGGCCGCATCTCCGCGTACGCCTTTCTCGATGCGTACCGTATCGTCTTCTCAAACTTTCTGTTCTTTCTCTTCTCTCTGTACCTCAACACACGTGCCTCCCTGTCTGCTGATGAAAGCTGAACCGTCTGATTTGTTGACTCCGTTGTCGCACTGCCATCGGGCACCACTCCAACATCCAACGATGATGACGATACCTGCATCCGCAACCACACCATCGTCACCGTCGATTAAAAATGTTAGAAAAAAAAAAGTGAGAGAGTGAGACTTACGCTGTGACTGAGACACTGAGTATTGTTGTATCCGTAGCCGAAAGATTTGGAGCCGGAAAAATCCAGGTCGAAGCAGTGGTCGCTCACCAGAGGAACGGGAACGGTTCTGCCTTGTACGGGGACGACTCCATCAGTACCTGAACTGTTCTGTTCTTGGGCCTCCAGTTTCGGATCTACGGGCCCATAATCCAGATCTAAATACGGATCCATATCCGAGAATACGTACTGGCCAGTGTTCATTTCAGGGCCATCTTCAACCGCCTTTGGGTTGGGCAACAGCCACGAAGCTGCTTCAGCCTCCTCCCTACTGACATCACCACCTCCCTCCATGTCATCAAAGTAACGCTCGTCGTCATCCAAGAAGTTGACGATGCCGTTATGTTTAATGGCGGAATTCACGGAGTCATAGAAGGGAGTGACTGGTACACGCTCGTGTCGACGAGCCAGGGGGTTAGCCGAGTGGATGTCGCGGTCGCACGCAACGCAAAGTGCGGCGGCGTCGGCCTTGCATGTGACGTGAGCTGGCGCCTGCTCGCAGACCGCGCACACCCAGACTCGCGCGTGGCGAGACGCGAGCTTGTTGGCCGCGTGGATTTTCGTGTCGCAGTTGACACACAAAAAAGCCGAGTCCGCCCGGCAGAACAGAATCGCCGTGGCGGATTTGCATGAGTCACAGAGCTTGGATGCCATTTTTATTAAACTCAGTGAGTCGCAGAAGGCAAGAGACCTCTCCTCTGACTTGTCCCTCTATTATTATTATTATTATCACGTTCACACACACACTCTCACGAGAAATACAGTTCCTCTCTGCGCCTGGGCTTGGTTAGCAGTTGTTTCACAGTCTTGTCCATGTATGGGTCTATCTAATGGGACCGGGGAGATCAGGAGAGCTCCCAATGGTATAGAGACACGTGGATCAGTCTTAGCCGAATAAACGGATTTTTGTTGTTAGAAAAAAGAAAATGGTGAGTTTTTATTACGGGGAGTTGTCAATAATAGTCAACGTTAGAAGTCGGGACCACGTTCAAGTGTGTTTTATTCAGTACTTAGATGGGCAACGTGGGACCGGTGGGACCCAGTGCGGTTGCTAAGTGGTGATCCAGATGGATCCGTAGAACGTTGGTGGTGATTGTGGTCACGGCTAAAATGCATACGTATCGTTGTAGACGTACGATGAGATGATCCCATGCGTTGCGGCCTATTGTAATAATATGTGCCGGTCTCAGTGGAGTGGGCCTAGTGAGACCATCCGTTTCAAGGAAGGTTTGGTCAAGGTCGTTTGACCGAAACCCAACCATATGTTAAATCCATTTCTATCTTCAAAACGATATCAGATGCAGTGATCCACGTGTGATAAGGGTGGTTGGCGCCAACAATACTTGCGTATTAGGACTCTTGGACTGATCAAACGAATACCGATTTTCATCAAATCAATCGAATTCAAGTTAGAAAGTAGGTTTAAATGATTTAAATAAATTTTAAATTATTTCAAAAATAAAATTATTTTTAAATCGAATTTAAATTTCCACTTATTGGTTTTATTGTTTTTCTTCTGGATTGGAGACAATTTTGTGTTATACTTTATTTGAATTCAACTTAGATTACATTCAAACAAAAATTAATTTAAATTTAAAAGAATAAATTTGAACTCAAATTTGAATTGATTCAAATGATAAAAAATATTATCAAGGTTAAAAAATAAAATTATAGAAAAAAACTAAAGAATTATAAGAAAAGAGATGTAAAGACATTCATAAAGTAAGAATATAAATTACGTTGAAATTTTAATTTTAATTTAATATATTCAAACTAAAAGAGTAAATTAAATTTAAATCAATTTAATTTAAATTCATAACTAAACGTGGGCCTTAACTGAGATCGATAAAGCCACGCCATTAAAAATCCCGTTATGAGGCGAAATTGCAATAGTGGCAGAATTCAAATAATTGAATTCTTCCAGTTGATTAAATCATAACTGGAAATGACAGATTCCTACCATCATGCAGAGCAATGCTCTTCAACACTATTTAGTTGCCAACACGCTGTCCTAAGGAAAAATAAGATGAGAATATGCATATTTTTCTCACTTCTCACTTAAAACATTACGACATCTATAAATGGCTATGGTCATAGAGCATCTTTCTGCTATAAGTTTCCAAGAAATACAAATCATGTAGCTCCGTCTATAAAAGATGAAAAATATTCAATTAAATACATTAAATACAGAGCAAAGATATTGGTGCCAAGTATACCCGGTAATGTTAATTCCAATTGTCGATAAACTTGCTCAGAAAACCTCTTTGATCATTACTACCTACTTGTTGACTGACTTGAGAGTAATACTTCTGATTTCTGCAATCTCTTTAACATTAAATAACAAAAATTCTTATTTCTTAAAACTACTTCACAACTTCAACGATTGCAACCATCATAGTAATCACTCTTCTATCATATTAAGATTGTAACAATATTCAATAAATCATATAACTTTACATTTTACTACAAAAGTTATACATGTAACATTAGCCTTCACTAATATAAATTGATGACAATGGAAAAACCAATGAGGAGACACTTCAAGCATTCTATCAGTATTAACACATTGTAATACTACTTTTTTTTCTTTTCATATTACTCAGAAAATATCACTATCGTGGTTGTAGACATTTGGTTTTCCCTATCGAACCACGTTAAAAATTGATTATTCCTTTAACTTCTTATACTTCTTTGTATTTTTATACTGAATTCATTCATGGTTAAATGTATTTTTTTTTGAAGCAAATCTCATCACAAACAAAAAGCATAATTATGTTGAAAACAAAATACATTTAAAACTACTCAAAATGAAGCAGACTAGAATCAAACAAAAAGGAGTAAGTGTATGAAATTCGGTTGATATCAATGTCAACATACAGCAGTAGTTTCTAAGAAATCTAGGAAGTAAGTTAAATGAGCAAGACATTAACTTCGCCATTTTACAGGGACAAACTACAAAGTTCTAGCAACACTGAGTGAAGTTTTTTTATCAAATGAATTGAATTATTAACACTCCAAGCCCTCAAATAGCCCTTCACCCTTCACAGCACTAGTTTTAAAGATGGTCCACTGGCCCTTTTTATTTATTTATTTTTTTGTGCTACTCCAAAGCCTCGCTCACAGCAGCATCATCAAGTGCACCAGGAAGATCCTATTCATAACAAAAGTGCTTTAACCTTAAGAAAATACGAAAAACAATGTTGGGAATCCTGTTGGCAGGATATTACAACCATGAACAAACTGAACACAGCACTTGAAAAAGCCTGTTTTAGTCAACTAGCCTGACAAAACCATCCTCTGACTGTAAATGCTATAACCACTGGAACAGAAGACATTTTCCAAAATAAATAATTAAGAATGGAGGATATAGACAGAAATATTTTTGAACAGTCTCTTTTACATATTACTTAAGTACTTAGATATATAATTAGTTTTTAAAAGTTTTAAAGTATTATAAATATATTATGACACTTAATACATATTTAATTTTTTAATAAACATAAGTAGAAAAAAATGATGAGATTCTTTGTCATTTTCGTATCAAAGATAAAATAAAGATGATAAAAAGTTTTTTTTTATAAAAATAAAAATAAGAATTTAAGTTATTTGATTTTTTTTTTTTGTATTGTCATCTTTAAATTAAATCGATCCAGCTTAAGGCCTAACATCCATTATCAATCGACAGAGGCCCTTGATATTGGGCCTTAGATGGGCTAATACATGTCCAAAAAGCATAAGAAGGAATTGCCTTTTCTCTTTTATTTTCTAAAGCGGTATATATTTATCTCACTCATAACATATGGTTAAAAAAAAAAAAAGTGGTTATAATAATTAAAAAAATATATTTATCTATGTTAGTTAATTATTTGAGTTTCTATATTATATAATAATCCAACGGTGGGCAGTGATTGTCCTGAAGATCTACATACTCAGTGCCCTAGAAGTATATTTTCCTTTTTTTTTTTTTTTTTTATCTTCATTTAAAAATAAACGCGGCTCCGCGTCGCCGCACTGGGACAAAGAAGCAAAAAAATAACAGCTTTCCTACAGCTACCAACCACTCACAATCCAACACGCGTCTCCAGACAGATCTCATCATTAATCAGAATCAACCCACAAGTTGCCGGACTTATTCGCCGGGGCAGTCACAGGTGATCGGGAAATAACTTTCTCGGCGGCCACATAATGTAGAGGAAAAATTAGAACTTGGAGAATATGTGCCTATAGTCATTTCTTTTTTGCTTTATTCTCCATTAGAAATTACAAGTGAAGTGAGTTTTCCACTAACCATAATCTATGCATTATATTATATCTTTCTTATATGCTATGAGATTAAGTGAATTATTTAATTTGAACCCAAAAATATTTCACTTACAAGAATGCATAATTTTATAATTTTTTTTCCGTGACCACCAGCCCTTTGAGAAAAATTCAATTATCGATAAATTTCGGAAGGACTAATCCAACAACTCATCATCAAGACCTCTCACGTCGTATAAGAAGTGGTTATAGGCCTGACTACTGAACCGATATTAGTGGGCAATCCACCGTCAAGACCTCCGGCGAAGTGGTTTCTTTGGACTCTAAGATATATAAACTGGAATTAGCTGTAAAGACAACTGGCTCTCATATCAGTTTAATTTATCTCACCAAAATTTACATTTCCCGAATCAAAATGGGATCGAATCCAGAACCCACAAACCTCAAAATCGAAAGAAAGAAAAAAACAAAACAAAACAAAATTAAAGTAGAAAATAAGAACTCTTCTTGCTCTCTGGTTACTGGTTTTGGTCTTGGTCTCGTTGGGATACTGGGTTGTCTCTGCTGTTTTCTTCACGAAGAGTTGTTAATATTGTTGCTTCGTGTTCATCTTCACCAGCCATCTCTTTCACTTTCTCACTGGATTCCACCTTCTCTCCCTCTTTGTTTGCGATCGTGTTCTCTTTGCCATCTCGAACAGAAGAGACTTTCCCACACACAGGCGTGGCCAAAAAGGTTGGTTTCTCGTCACCAGCCATTATAACCAAAATCTTCTCTTCGAAAGCCGTCACGGCTTTAGTAGAATCACCCTCCTTCTCACCTCTCTCCAAGTCCCTCTCAACATTTTGATCATCACTGCCATCTAAACGACTCGAAAATCTCCAGTAAGAACAGGCCAAGATCAACAGAGCAAAAGCTATCAGTCCCAGCATCGCCGCCAACCCTCCAAACAGGTACGGCACCGGAGAGTGAAACGGTGACCTTTGTTTCCCCACCATAACTGGCGAAGAAAATGAACTCTCAGTTCTCATTTTCTGGATTTGTAGAAGAAAGTTTGAAGATTTAAAAGAAAGAAGAAAGCTGAACCCTGAGAAGCGGAGGCGTGAAGTTGAATATATTTATAAGCGGGGAAAGTTGGAGCTTTGTGCTTTATTTTATTTATTTTTTTTCTTTCGGGGCCACGGATAAGGCCCTGTTTGGTTGTTGGATATAATTAACCCGGATCCTCTTGTATCCGGATAGTGACTCACGTGGATATGTTCGGTTCGGTCGGGTCTGGTGAGCAAAGTGGGTCCGAGAAGGAAAGCCAATGGAAGCCCTATGAAATGGGAGAGAATAAATTTTGGGACTTTAAAGAATTCTTGTGAATTTGTTATGAAGATGACTTTTCTTCTTTGTTGTTGGGATTTTTTGAAACTTATAATATATTATCAATTTAAAGAGGAAAATTCAATGCTACCCACTGATTGCAAACGGCTATAATGGAGGTTAAGTGAGGGATAATATTCTTCTATTTCTTCTACAAACTAAAGGAATATAAATAAAAATGTCTTATGGTGTTAAGTCTTAAATAAACCAATCTCTAATTCAACATGCTTAGGATTGAATTAGATTCGAATTGTTTAGATTAGAATTTAAATTCACATCAAATAAATTGAATTTAAGTTATTTTAAATTATATCTAAAATTAAATTATTTTTTATCAAAATTTGATTGATATTAAATTGACTCTTTTATATTTAAACTAGTCTTAAATTAAACCTTATTCAAAATTAGTAGAGATTGAATTCCACCCTAAATTCACCCATTAATTATAATGTAGAGGCAGGAGGAATTTGTCTTTGCAAGGAGGGGATTGAAACAAGTGTGGCCTAAGAAATTAGATAAAATCATTAATGGTGCATGATAATAGTGAATCAGGCATAGTTAATCAATGTTGCTTTTGATTATTGAAAAAAAAAAAAAAAAGATCAATTAATGGGTGTATTATTGAAAACCTCCACCAAGATATATTAATGTCTAGAAGGAATTGTTTAGTGAAAGACGATATCATATTTTTCACATTCAAATTAACAATGGAATTTAATATTTATCCATCTTGACAAAGGCATATATATATATATATATATATATATATATTTTATTGTCCATATCTTAAGCTATAATGAAAAGAAAACGCACTGATTTTCTGAGTTGAGAGTGATGAGATCGATGAAATGGATCATGGATGTGGGTATAAAAAGAGCAAGAGCAGCTATAATCATTAAGCAAAGAATAAAAATTCTGGGTAAGGTGGCAACAATCGATTCTGCATGCTATTGCTTTCTGATGTCGTCTCAATGTTTCTGCACTGTAATGAGCATCTATTTGCCAATGATCTTCACCGTCGTACATATAAATTTATTTGACGATTCGACGCCTATGATTATTACACAAAACAACACACAGTGAGGAACAATTCGTCAAAGCTGGCCTAACCTGAGGTCAGTAGGAAAAGCCTAGAGCATGTCCATGCATGCATTTGGATAAGAATGGCTTATGATTATATACAGTATATATCCTTTCTTTTTTCTTTACTCGTCCCCACTGATGTAGACATATACGGTCATGATTCAATTGGGGATGTCAATGCTGAGCATCGTCAGTGGTGTCAGTAATGTAATGGCCTTTGATGATTGATCGTATATAGAGAAAGCTAATCTCCAAAAGTTCAAGTGTAGTACAGTGTATTAGTGATTAAAAAAAGGCCAAAGAACTTATTCCCACCCATAGTTTGAGGTGGTACCCATTCCACCCTCTAAATTTTAAAAACCCAGTTTTTCATCTTTTAACCAAATATAATATTAAATATAGTAGTAAACAGTAACTATTTATGGATAATTTTTTTATTTTGAAATTAAAATTTTATATAAATATAAAATTTTTTAAAAAATTTAAAAATATCTAAAAAATTTAAAATTAAAAAAAAAACCAACTAGTCATAACCGTCGGTTCTGATGGCGGTGGTCGAAGTTAATAAAACCAGATAGCTTTTTTCGATCATTTGGTTCCAGGGGAGGTTAGATCTGACCTCCTCTTTCGAAGGAGGCAGATGTGGCCAGATCCGACCACCTTTGCCAGAAAAATCAATGGAAAACGGTTGAAAAAGGCCTATCTTGGTCCCACCAGCCGCTTCTGACATTTTTTTTCTGGTGGAGGCGGCCATATCTAGCCGTCTCCTCCAAAACTGGCCACCTCTATTGAACAGAGAGACTAGATTTGGCCTCCCCTGAGACCAGGTCACCGAAAAAGGCCACCTAGCTCAACAGTGGCTGTTTTTTTTTTTTTTAATTTTTAAAAAATTTAAATATATTTTAAAAATTTTTAAATATATTTTAAAAATATTTATATTTAAAAATTAATTTATAATTTTATTATAAATTTTTAATTTTTAAAATGGTGTTTTAATCATTTTAATATAAAAATTATAAAAAATATTTCCAGGGATGGAAGATTAGGTTTTTGAAACCTTAGGGGTGGCATTTGTCCCTGCCTCAAACTATGGCTGGGAATAAGTGCTTTGGCCATAAAAAAATTGCAGAAAGGTTGCTGGTTGGGGTTCCTCATTCAGTTCGCTCTCTCGCCCTCGTGCATATGCCTGCACTTCGCATATTATAGGAAGATAATGACGATATGTACGATTGGAGGCTCTATTATAATAATAATATATAACTGCGGAAATACTTAAATTCAAGCGCTTAATTTCTATTAACACATGATCCTTGTTAGCTCAGAACCAGAACTCACATGACATGAAGGCATGGAGGTGCAGGTAATTGACTCGTGAATTCTAGTTGGAAAGCAGTATAAATCGTCGAAATATGACTGTAAAAGTTTTAGATTCCCTCACTGCTGATGACTAGCTAGCAAGAGTCGCCATCTTAATTATGTATAATCTTGCATTAGAGAGGAATAATATTAAAAGTGCATATACCACATAAGACGCAGTATAGAGATTATTGGCCAACAAATTGATAGTAAGGTCCAATAAGATTAAAGGTGAGAAGGCATACGCAACTAGCAAATGAATTGAAGTCAGTTTTCTAATGATGAACAATGTTCATATAGTCTCCCAACACAAAAATCTTCTCAGTGTTGGTTTACGTAAGCTATTTCGTCTGTGCATTGGACAGATTCATTGCTGTTAATCTTCAGGAATCAAGGTGTCGTTGAAGGAACTGTTGAACATTCAAGCCACACGGAAGCACTCATTTTGAGCTCCAATTCATCATCTTCTTCTTATTAAGCATCTGATCTGAGAGCAGTCTGTCACTTTCACAGACAATTCAATTTGATCGAAAGTTTACTTATATATTAGCGGTTCTTATATGAAAATTTGATCTGGGATATATATTATTAGAGCAATCCCAACGCCTTGACACATCGGGATGGCGGCATATTCACACATCATGCAAATTATCACATCAACAAGAGTTAATGAATTTGATTAGATTAAGTGGTAGTTTAAGTGGGGATGAGCGAGGCAGGTGGATGTTAGAGCGCCATGATGGTAGCCGGCCCACACCGCCACCATTACTTTATGCTTTGTTCGCCACCCTTACCCTTTCCCTCTGCAGCGGGCAGGCCCCAGGCTTGGACTTTACCTCTTTCCTTACCTAGGTTGGCCTCCTTTTTCGTATCAAATCACCTGGTGGCCGTGCAGGCACTGAGAAAGCGCGCACTCGCCCTGTTTTTATGTGGGTCCTGGATCAGGTCCCATTGGGTCCGAATCTCTGTTCCACTTTTCATCATCTTCCACCCACCAAACGAAAGCATTTCTTAATTTCCAATTCATTTCAAGTGTATATAATCTTAGCATTGCATATATTGTCACTTTTGCCCTAGATTGTGTTGTGTTGGAATTTATACTATTCTTTGTCACCTCAACGATGCTTCAAATACTTTTTTGCTAAAAATTTCTCGCTTTTTTTCCCCTTCTTGCGTCAATATATATTCTGTTCATTTGAAGCCAAGCCACTTGGAATTGAAATCTGCCCACATCTTTATTCTTTCAGTTAATGGAATCATCAATCTTTTTCTCTGTGTGAACTTCAAGCAAATAATCAAACTCCACTTTTGTACTTATCTAGAGCTTCTTTTTATTAAGCTGAAATTTTAAATTAGGGTTCCTTTGTCATTAATCATACTATTAAAACATAGAATAAATCATATGAGCCAAACATTGGATAGAATTGGATTTGATTCAAATTAAGTATAAATAACGCCTAATTAATTTGAATAGGTTTGAGTTTAACTAATTCAAATTCAAACTTAACTTGAAGATAAATATGGATAAAATTAGATTTGATATAAATTAAGTCTAGATAAAACCTAATTTGAGATGAGTTCGAGATCAACGAGTTGAAGTTTGAACTTAGTTTGAAGATAAACATGAATAGGATTGGGTTTAATTCGGATTAAGTTCGAACAAAACTTAAGTTGAGATAGGGTTAAGATAAACTAATTGAGATTCAAATTAAACTCGAAAAGAATTTTCCTTTAGATTTAATTTGAGGCTAGTTTTCATAAAACGGATCGAATTCCTATGGTAATAGATGAATGAAATACTAATTTATAGATAAAAATAAATAATATGGCATGTCCACTATATATGTATATATTCATTGTTAAATTTATAGCAAGAGTGCAGTGCGTCTATAGTGTTGGTTATGTTATTCAACCTTTAGAAATCTGAAGAGAATAAAAAAGATATTATAATTAAAAAAATATGAAATATCGTATCTCTATCATTATAGGAATTGCTCTGTCGATATGATGTAGATTGTATAATATAAAGTATAATAAAGTACTACTAGTGGATAGGCCACCAAGATTGTATAATATAAAGACTATTAGGCATATGATGGATGTTGTGTTGTAGCGAACTGAAAAGGGAAGGTCGATGCAGATGGAGAAAGTTTATAAAGAGATGAGCAATAAATATTTAGTGTTGGAATCTTCTATCACAACACAGAAAGCAATGGGGACGATAGAGAGAGCACTGTTCCCCCGTTTGGGTGGATATGGAGAGGACTTGCATCCTTATCATCCATGACGTAGTTACCTTCTCTTCCACATAAGAAACCATAAACAACCTTAACCATCTGGTATTCACAGATGTATATAATGCATCAGGCGAGGGACCTTGAAATCTTTGATACTTCGTCTTTTATATCCACCACTCTGCCGAGCTATTGCTATCAGAAGCAAGGCTCTCTATCTACAACTTGCTTTAGGTAGTGGGAGTGGATTTCAACTCTGTTTAAAGTCGACTCTTGAGCTAGCTCTTGATCAACCGCCTTCCTTCAATTTTTAATCTTGTTTGGTCTTTGTCACGCTGACGATGCATGCAAGATTTTTGGACTTGTATTTTCTAGCTCAAGTTTCATATCTAGAGTGGAGACCATGTGAATCTTAACAGTTTGGATTCGCCTCACTTGGCAAATTGACTGAGCCAGGAATGTTGTAATATATACGGCCAAATATACGTATTATGTAGTAAAACCGTAAAGCTAGCTAATCTCTACAGAGACTTGTGCAATCAATTTTGGGCCAACAAGGCTTATCTCAATGGCCTGTAAGTTTTCAACCCGGACTTTTGGATATGTATTCAGCCCACATAGGTCAATTTAACTTCATTTCGGACCATTAGATTTGAAGTGAATATGTTTTGGTAAGACTGGATTCGATCTAAGTTGTATGAATTCGAATTTGAACTCTGAACGAACAAGCTGAGTTCAAACAAAAAAAAAAGGGATTATTTTTATAAAACGAGTCAAGTTTGAATTAATCTGAACATTTGGATTCAATCTGATTTAGATTAAATCCATAATTAATCAACTTAAATTCTCAACTTATTAATCTCAAATTAATCTTAAGTTAAGTATTTTGAATTCGACTCGATTTTTAATTGAGTGTTTTTGCTCGGCCCGAAGTAAATCCAACCCTACAATTGAGGGAGCTCAAGCCCATGATCATCAGAACAAGGGCGCGCGTGGGCTATGGAACCTTATTTTCTCCAGGCTCACATCGAGCCACATATGTTATGCTACCTGTCATCAGCATTACGTGCCATGTGTTTTCTTCTGTGAACAAACAAGCCGGAAGGCTTCTCCAGTTCTCGAGGCCAGGGCAAAAACTACTTTCAACGAAACTGAGAAACGAAAGTAAAGCATTATACTAAATAGAAATTGAGCGGTATATAATGAGGAACGTTGTGTCACGGTTGATCTATTCAAAGCCATCACTGTCTGGACTATAGTAAGTAAAGCTTTTTTTCTTTTTGTTTCTTATAAAGTTACACGATTGGGTCGCTGTTCTCTTCGGTTATGTATGATTATGTGCTTTTTTTTCTTATGGGTTTTGGAAGATTTGCATATGTATGTGTTTAGGTTTTGAGATAAAAGAGTAGAGCTGAAGTGAATTTTTGATTCTCAGTATAACTTTCACTTGTGGGGGTAAATATTTTCTGCATTTTATTAATGAATCGTATGAACTATTGATTTTAAGTTTCTGGAAATGCTTCGTTACTGGTGGGTTTCGTTTTACCATCAGTGAAGCCAATGTGGTACAAGTTGAATGAAATAATGAATGCTTTCTTTTCCCGGTTATAGAATGTGTTGTAATTTTCATGTTTATAATTCTATTGAAATAGTGCGGTTAGTTCTTCGAGGAATGGGAGATATCTTTCAAACAATTCTAGTAAGGTTGATGAACCCTTTAAGGTGGAGGAAGCGGAGACAGTAGATGTGCCCCCGCCTCCATCTGAGAAGGTAATGTTGCAGAGAAGAATTTGCTTACCCATCTTGGGATTTGTTGTTTCATTGTGTGCTTTCCTGCATTTTGAATGACATATAATGTGATTCAGTTACTTGTTTTGGGCGGCAATGGATTTGTTGGATCGCATATATGTAAAGAAGCTTTGGATCGTGGTCTGACTGTTGCTAGCCTTAGCAGGTATAAGACACCTGTGTGATTATTTACCACTTGTAGTCTCTGATTGTTGGTTATTGTTAGAGAGTGAAGTTAACACTTAACATAGCCTTTTAATATCTTCTGTAACATCTTACTCATCCTATTTTCATTAAGCTGATTGTTTCTTTCTTTCAGGTCCGGTCAGTCATCTTTACATGATTCCTGGGCTAACAATGTAATTTGGCATCAAGGTAATAATTTTTGGCTAGTGCTTATCATGAGGACCCTATACGTGATAAATAATAACTGTAATCTGTCTTGCAATTCCAGGAAATCTTGTTTCGCCTGATTCATTGAAGGAAGCTTTGAATGGGGTGACTTCTGTTGTACGTTTTTCTTATTATCCCTTAAATAGAGAGCTAGTCTAGAAAATAGTATATCTATGCTTCTGCATACCTAGTAACTCATTAGGACAGCAGGGAATCATTTTTAACTGCATGAAAATGCTCATTGTTATATGATTTATTTCATTTGCTAGTTGCTTTAGATTTGATCATCTTGTCATTGTTGCTTTCACGAGTAAGATGATAGTCTCTCTGGCTAACTTGAATTTAATATTCTAGATCTCCTGTGTTGGTGGTTTTGGATCCAACTCTTACATGTACAAGATCAATGGGACTGCAAACATCAATGCAATTAGAGCAGCTTCAGAAAAAGGTATAAATATATAGTTGTATAGCTTTTTGGTTTTGGCATGGTTTTTTAAGTTAAGGTGATATATGCAAAAGGTGGTTTAGAACTGTATGAAGGATAATTTTTAAGAAGCATTACTGATGGCTGGTGTTGTATGTCATCCAATTTGACACAGCCAATAACTTCAAAACTCGAAAAGTTGAAAGTTTTATCTAGTAGTCTATCATACACCTAGAGAAATGGATTATTTTGCCTCTGGTGTCTCAATTGAACTTTACGATATGCGATCTTGTTTACAAAGTGAGACTTTTTCTTATGTCTCGTTGTTCTTGTTTCTTAGTGCTTATTTTATGATACTTCATAACCTTACGAAGTAAAATACAGTTAAATATTCTGAACCTAGCAGTTTTCACAACATAATACCTATTTTCTTTTGAACTTCAGATCAGATTCACTTGTCACAATATTCTGAACCTTTTGTTTTCACAACATAAGTAAAAATTTTATCAGATTGGAAAATTAATTGTTTGGCCTTCTTTATTGAATAAATTTTACTTCATACAGACTTGGTCAATCATGTATGGAAACGGGATCTAGTTATTTGTGAGTGTTTCTGCTTTCTTATATGGGTCAGGGAAGGTGTTAACAAGCACCTACTCAGTAGAGTGGACTATTAAAGAATGGAATTTGATTCTTTCAATGCAATATATTATTTTACCCAATTTCATGGGTTGATCACTGATCACATCTGAAGCATTGAAGGATAGGATGGCTGGCAGCAGGGCTCAGCAGTTGACCCTTCATTTTTTTCTTGCAGGTGTAAAAAGATTTGTTTATATATCTGCAGCTGATTTTGGCATAGCAAATTACTTGTTGCAAGGATATTACGAGGGAAAGGTAATCTTTTCTGGTTTTGCTGGTAGTTAATTGGTATTAAGAATCAATAAAAGTTGTTGAGAATTGGAATTGTGTTATTTCTAGAATCTTATAATTATCATTTCACTAGGATCCAACAAACCTACATTCTATCTTGTTATTTTCTTTTTGTGTAGAGAGCTGCTGAAACAGAGTTACTGACCAAATTCCCTTACGGAGGTGAGTTTTCTCATCACAAGTAGTAAGCTTTTGTAGTTCTCTAATTTGTTGCTCTAGTCTTAATCCAACTATATGAGAATTGATAGAGGAACCGACATGTGTAGATTGTTTTGAATTTGAACAGCAATATCAATTTTGAAAAAAGCAGCAATGCATTTGGGATTTATAGGTTTTTTAGTATGATCTAGTGTTCTACCACCAGTAGCATAAGAAGCGAAGCACCTTGTGCATATTACTTATCATCTCACATGTGTTTATTTATGCTTCAGGAGTGATTTTGAGGCCTGGGTTTATTTATGGAACTCGAAGCATTGGGGGCATGAAAGTTCCTCTAGGCATGGTTGGTTCTCCGGTGGAGATGGTAAATAGCCTGTGCTTCATATAATCTATTTATCTGTTCTAATTTTATGTTTACCATTGATGTAGTTGCTGATAAACATTGGAAAACACTCTAGATTTTCTGCCCTTGATAAAAATAGTTCTAGATTTTGTTTTTATCAGAGGAGAGAAATGAGAGTCAAAACATGGACTATGGACTAACTTACACTGAAACCTCAACAGGTTCTTCAACATGCGAAACCATTGAACCAGTTGCCGCTTGTTGGACCTCTGTTCACTCCTCCTGTCAATGTCACTGCCGTAGCCAAGGTTGCTGTGAGAGCTGCAACCGATCCTGTGTTTCCCCCTGGCATTATCGACGTCCATGGAATTCTACGATATAGTCAACAGAAGTCCAGATAGATTTGTTTCAACTCTTTTACTTTCTTTCTCTATTTTTTCATCAATATAGAGCTTTCAATACCAAGACCTTTAATAGTTTCTTGTTAACTGGAAGATCAAACAGTATTTCACGGAGTTTGAGTTTCTGGCAAACTGAGATGAAAGATTTGTTTCAGTTTCTGCTCAAGGCAATAAAATCATCCAACTTCTGCGTTCATATGGTTGTGCCAACATCCATTGAAATTGTTATATTGTTGCATTTTCTCACAAACTATAAATTTTATATATTAACAATGATCTTTGAGTCATAATATAATAGTAAAAAAATAAAATATAAAAAAATATTTTGCATAATCATAGTGTTTTCAAACGCAAACCAGAAATTGACTCAATCGAGGGATGAGTCTAACGTTATTTTAATAGTTTGACTCGGATGATTCAATAGTTCAACAATTGCACGACATAATTCGCCCAGTTTAATTGCTTGTTAATCTAGTTTAATAGTTAATTAAACTTTAAACATTGATTTAGATAGATTCCGCAGCCAGGGTTTTGGTTAAAATGATTTGATTCGATCCAATTCAACTTCAATTTGATTTGATTCAATGACTATTTCAGTTTTAAATATTGACCTAAATTGGACTACTCACATCCTTGGTTGAATCGATTTGATTGATCGATCCGGTTGTATGGTTTAAAACAATTATAAATAATGATTTTGGAGTCATATTAGGCAGAAAATTCAGTTTAATAAATTTTTAACAATTTATCATTGTCGAAAAAGTCACAAAAGTCTCAATTTATTATTATAAATATCTAAAATTAAACCTTAATATATATTTGTTTATTATTAATATTAAAAAAATCAGCATAAAAGGATCTGGAGACTGGTGGTTAATTTTGGAAAGGAGGAGGCCAGAAAATAAAAGAACAGGAAGAATGAATCATTACCACCAGCAGTCGAGCGACGGACGCCACGACGACGATGCGGCTCTCACTGAGTTCCTCGCTTCTCTTATGGATTACACTCCCACAGTGATTTTCTATTTTACTTCTTTTTTTTGTTGGTTTTCTTTTTATTTACCGATTCGTCTCTGTTTCAATTTCTTTTTATCGTTGTTTGACAGATACCTGATGAATTGGTGGAGCATTACTTAGCAAAGAGCGGTTTTCAATGTCCCGATGTTAGATTGTAGGTATTCCTTTTATTCTTTTCGATTTTAACCATGAATTGTGTTCCTGGGTTTTCAAATAGTTCTTCTTCCGAACCTTGTTATTAAGTGGGTAGCGTTGAATCCTGAATTAAGAGCTCGAGGAAAGTGCAGATTTGGCTATGAGAAATACTACACACTGTAACTACAAACACAGTACAAATGCATGCGTGTCAACGTGATAATACTTTAGCCCTAATTCAAAACTAATCAATCACATGATAACACTGATTGTATCCGTGTTTCGAACCCATTATTTGTGCATAAAGTTTTATTGCTTGGATATATGGATTTTCACGTTCTTGTCCTGATATAAAGTATGGCTTTGGATTTTTTTGATGAAAAAAATAAAATAAATAAATGGTATGAAATTATCTTTGTATATTTTTTAAGGGACCAAAATTTTAGTTCTTCTCGTAGTTGTATGGTTGGCTTGCTTTCTGATTTGGGGGAGTTAGCCCATATAAGCGAGGACTTTGTGTTAAAGTTCCTAGAAAACTATGCTTTTGGTGCAGTGTTAAATTCTGAATTAAGAGCCCAAGGAAAGTGCAGATCTGTTTATATATATTTTCATTTTCATATCCTGATATAAAGTATAGCTTTGGATTTTTTTTTGGTGAAAAAAAAAAATAAACAGTATGAAACCATCTTTATATATATTTTTGAAGGAAACAAAATTTCGGTCAGGCTAAAAGGTTTGTTCTTCTTGTAGCTGTATAGTTGGTTTGCTTTACAGTTTGAAGGAGTTAGCTCATATAACCGAGGACTTCATGTTAAAGTTCTGAGGAAAAACAAACTATGTTTTTGATGCTTAACTGTTTGTTTAGCTCAAGTCTTGGTTCTATAACTCTAGTTTGTTTGTTTACCCTTTTCCTTTGATTATCATTTATTGGCAAGTCAAACTTAATTCATATTTTATTTATTTCAGAATTAGGCTGGTAGCAGTTGCCACACAGAAGTTTGTGGCAGAAGTTGCAAACGACGCTCTTCAGTATGCTATTAACTTTTTCTCTTTATGTGCTTGCTTTGATCTAAATTCCAAGGATTTTTAATGAGTTGGATGAATATACATGAAAGCTATTGTTTTCAAATGAACTTGCATTTAAGTTGGTCAAACTTGTGGTGCAGCATTTGCAGTGCAATCTACCATACACAAAATCTTGGGGTTGAAATAATTTTAAATCTCTTTTTTGTTTTTCAACTGGGATCTCACATTTATAATTACATCCAAAATTTTTAAATTCAGCCAGTAAATCTTCCAATAAATTATTTTGAGATTTTGATTTGTAGTGTTATATTTTTTGTTCATGTTAACTTGGAATTTTGTGGTGGAAGATTTATAACCCAGTTATGCTACCTAATGTAGGCAATGCAAGGCACGGCAGGCTGCAGTTGTCAAGGACAAAAGGGAGAAGCAACAGAAGGTGCTCCATCTTTTGCTTCTTATTTTAAGAAAGTACTGGTTATTTTTGACTTGTCTAATCTTTCTGTTGGAACAGGATAAGCGCTTAATCTTGACAATGGAAGATCTTTCAAGGGCACTGCATGAGGTAATTGCCAAAATATCGTATATCTTTTTTGTTTAAGGGTCAACCTTCTATTCTAGTCTCATCTTAGATATTTTTTTCGTAAGAACTTGAAGTGGGACATTACTTCTCTTGTTTGTAATGAATGTCAAACTCTACTATGTAGCTTTTAACACATTACATGATATTTGTAGGAGTTGTTGAGATTTTTGGAACAAGAAACACTAGAAGTGTTTGTCTTTTCGAGAATTTCTTCATACACATGGGACAATCATGTGACACTTAAATGTAAAATCAAATTATATCATTGATATGGCCTTGTCATTTTTTATGATGAATATAAGAATATAATGTTTGCTACTTGTGGGATAAGTGGAGTGGAACAAAATTTAACATAGCTTGAACAATTATTTCGCTGTTTGATATTACCTCTAATTTTGACATCTGGGCAGATTATGGACTTGAAAGAAACAAAATGTTTATACATGTTACATATGCCATCAAATGGTCTTGGACATGCTTAATTTTCTTTAAACTTGAAGTTAAGATTGTAACAAGGTTTAGTTGTATAAGAGTGTAATAAATTTTATGTTCAGGGTGGGAGTATATGCAATTGGTCTAAATGTCCTGCTGCCTAGTTGAGATATCGAGAAAACCACATAATTTCTGTTATGTACAGATGTCCTGATTTTAACTTTTTTATTCATTTGATTTTGCTTACATAGTGATTCCAATGTTATAATTGAATGGGCAGCATGGCGTCAATGTGAAGCACCAGGAGTATTTTGCTGATAGCCCATCAACTGGGATGGATCCTGCTTCAAGGGAAGAATGAGAGAAGCTGAACTAATAATGTAAGGTCTTTATATGTATTGTCCTTATAACATCTAGGCTGCTACCGCTGGGTTATAACCTTTCTGCATACTGTTTGTAATCTGAGGAAGCAATCAATTTTTAGTCCAGTAGTTAATTAGAAATCTTGTACATTTGGTTCGTATTTCATCTTGAAGAGTAATTGTCTTGCAATCTAATGACAACAATATTTGATGTAACAAATTGATCCTTTTGCCTTTTCTTTATTTTTTTACCATATAGTATGAGCCTTAATCGTCAAGCTTGGGACTATGACCTTGGTTTAGTCCTTGATTACAGAAGTCTAATTTTAATCATTGTTTGTTCTGGTCCAGGCTAATAGCACGAGTAAGTTGTAGAATTTTGTAATCACTGGGGTTCGAATTGAGTGAGGAATCCTGTTTCGGTGAATATTGTTTTAATGTTTATTTAATTTATCATCAATCTGATTATCGATTAAATTGGTTGAATAGGTCTAGACTTGAAACAGTCTTGATTCATTCAAAGGGTTAAATATTCCTCAACTTCTGTATGCATATAAATTATTTGTCTTTGTTTTGGTAAAGGTATGTAATACCTAGACTGTGACCATAACTGAAACCTTGCCTAAGTCCAGAATTTTAATTCAACTTCCACTTTCTTCACCAAACCGTTTCTTCTAAATTGATGTCAAGAGACTTTGAATTCCAAATCCATGGCTTCATCCATATTATTAGTTAATTAATGTTAGCACAAGGTTACATTAAAAATGTGAGACTAAAATGATTGTCATCTTTGTAAGTTACAGCAAACCTTATTATGGTCAGGGTGGTTTAAATGTTCTGATTTCAATTCTAGATACTGAAAGGGTCTAAATTATTCTTTTAGATAATATATGTATATGCTTATTACATCTTCTGCATATTGTTTCCAGCAACGGAATTCATCCAAACCGTTCCAAATTCATTCAAACTGTTCTAACTCAAATCTTGATTCAGTGTGGCTTAAATCAAAGTTTGCTTCGATGATGATTTTTCTTTTTTTATCATTTTTGATAATTTTTATAGATTTGAATGATTCTTCTTCTTCTTTGTTAATTCTTTTTTCTTTTATGATTCAAACAAATCAAATTTGATCTTGAATTGAAAAATTTTGGATTCTTCTTTTGTTTATTTGTTAGCTTGTAGAAATTTTGGCGGTTAAATTAAATATAGTCAAACTCGGCCCAGAATTCCTTCCTTTCATAGAAATTATAACTTGATTAAGTGTGGCCTAAATGAAAGCTCGTTTCGATGATGATTTTTTTTTTTAATTATTTTTAACCATTTTTATAGATTTGAATGATTCTTATTCTTCTATGTTAATTCTTTTTTCTTTCGTGATTTAAACAAATCAAATTTGATCTTGAATTGAAAAATTTTGGATTCTTCTTTTGTTTATTTGTTGGCTTGTAGAAATTTTTTGGGTTATATTATAGATAGTCAAACTCGGCCCAGAATTCCATGTCTTTGAAGGTACCTTCCTTTCATAGAAATTATAAGATCCAGCTAACCAAAAGAAAAGTCGTCTTCGTCTTCGTCTTCGTCTTTTTAAATATTATTTTGATAATTTTGGTCTAATTAAGTTACAACATATAATACCAGTTTTCAGTATCTTTATTTGGAGGTATCATAATAACTTAAAATAAAAGTGAATTGGATTAAAGTTCTGTGAATAATATTAAAAAAGATAACGAGCTACTGAAGAAGAATAAGAATTATTAAAAAAAAAAGAATTATCATAAAAAATAATGTTTAAAAAAGAAAACTTTTAACAAAATATCTCCGATGAATTCTGAAATTTAAATTAAATTGTCACATTAAAATTTCAATAAATTGATTGCAGATTTAAATCCGTGGGGACCATAACAATTAGATTCATTTGGACATTTTAATAATAACTTCGACAATAAGACCGTGACCGTGATTGAGACCCTGCAGAATTCCATTTAAAATTTGGCCTCCTTGTCCAAGCTATTGAATTCGAATTAAAATGACGTCTTCAGACTTTGAATCACTGAATATAATTAACATATGATTCAAGGGTGAATGTGATTTAAGTCCTGAGTCAATTTGAGATCAGATTAAGTTTAAACTGGTCAATTTAAAATTCAATTAAAATCGTTCAAATAATGAAATATTAATTTAAGAGAAAAAAAAATTTAAAAAGTAACAAAAAGAACCATCAATTATACAAACATTGGTGCTAACGAGAAATCAATCTTAAGACAAGTTTACTTTATTATTATTTTTTTTAATTTGAACTTGGTTTGATTGAAATTGAATATTAATAATTGTCGGCCCCATCTAATCTATCAGTATTATACAACTTTATAATTATATACATTAAAATTTTAAGATACGCTTAAGATTATTGACTATTAATTATAAAAATAAGAAAAACGAAAGAAAATACAGTATAATTTTAGAAAAAAGTCAATGCATACCACAGTATAATATAGGGCTCGTTTCAATTCAGTTTGAATTTGTTTAATTTGAATTTATACTGAATTTAGATCAAGAGTTTTAGTATGTTTTTAAAATTAAGCTAAATTTAAATTAGAAGGAATTCAATTTGGTTTGATTTAAGTTCACTTTAAATTGATAGCTCAGTTTGTAATTCAAATTCATAATTCGAATTTAATTTGGATTTATAGTTTGAATTCGTGACTTAAATTTTTTATTTAAATTTATAGTTCATTAATAAAATAACGTTGTTTTGTAAGTAAGTCACAAACTTGAGTTATGAATCTAATTCATTTAAACGGAACTTGAATTAAATTGAGTCAAACTTTTTTATTCCAAATTAAACTTGAATCATTTCTAATTTTGACATGATAAATTTGAACCAAACCAATTTTTAATAGCCAAAAGGTGTTTAGATTCGATTCGATTTGTATTCATCTTTGATAAAATGCGACAACCCTTCATTAATATATATAATTATATAATTATTTGGTAATTGAACCAAACTGATTTTTAAACACTAAAAAATAGATTATTTGAAAAATTGATTCGAAAACCAGCTTAAGACTATAACAAGTTATTGGTTTATCTTTTTTTTGTTAAAAAAACCGGTTAACCAAATCGAATCAATTTAAAAAATTGATTCATTAATCTCTAAAGCAGTTCAGTTTTGGTTTATAATTTTTTTTTTTGAACTGAAAAGTTAATTCAGTCAAAGTAATATCAACCCAATTCGATTCTCCAGTTTAGAAGGAACGCCTCTAATTATGTATGCTGGTGGTTGATTATAGAAGACGATGATGGGCATTTAAGAAGTAGGTAACTTGAAAACAATGCCTTTGCAAAGGATGGTTCCTGGAAGGGAAGCTAGGGTTTACATGATCCGCCGATTGTGACTTTGAAAATTTTTCAAAGCAGTCGAAATCAAATAAGAAGATGAAAAGTAAAATTCTGAACTGGGGGAGAGAGCATATGCTCTCTTCTTAAGTGGGCCAAGAACAAGGATCTTCTTTAATAAATAGTTTGATCTGGTCAAGGTAAACGAACGACTATGAGCCATGAATCAGATAGACAGAGAGAGTCTCATATCTCTGAGCTGTTTAAACTCAGACACGTCCGACTCCAAACGAATGAACAAGTTATCTCAATTCATAGCTTGGATTTTCTAAGATTTGATAAGAGTTTTGTTTTAAAAGCAGTCCGATTCTTTATCATCAAGAGTTGAATTGTCTAATATTTGTTATTTGGAATCTTAATTTGCATTACGATCGTCAATTAGAATTCTCTACAAGTCGTTGACGTTGTGGTTTCTTCTTTGCGTCAATTTTTCTATGATTTAAAATAGGGGAAGGAAATTTTCCTCCAATCGAAGTCAGCAAAATCTCTTTTAAAAGATGGCATTTCAGATTAGAAAATTATTGCGATATTTTGTCTTTGCCATGCAGAGTCTGACAGCGTAGTGCTCTTTCTTCTTGCCTTCGACGTATTCAGACTTTTCAAATTTAGCTGTAGTTTATCTTTCACTATATATACACAGACAAGTTGAGCTATCAATTGCCTGATCCAAACCCTTAGTTTCAAAGCTTCAAAGATGAGACAGAGACCAAGCAATCTTGTTCCCTTCTCTTTCTTTCTTTTTTTGTTGTTCACAGACACGGCCAGGTCACAAAACAGTACGATCCCAGTGAATGTGGGTGTGATTCTTGACCTAGGTGAAGACTCAGGGAAGACGAGTTTGAGCTGCATCAACATGGCGCTTTCAGACTTTTATGCCACCAACTCTCACTACAAAACCAGGCTCGTCCTAAACACCAGAAACTCCAAGGGGGATGTTATTCGTACGGCTGCTGCTGGTACGTAAAAACTACAGCTCCATCTCTTCTTTTACTGCCCATTTTTGCTATAGCACGTATCAGATTTAAGCTACTGATCCTCATCATCACATTTTTTTTTTTTTTTTTCAACTTTACGGTTCAAAATGCATCTTTATAATCTTTAGGATGCCTTTACATGCTTAGCATATCTCTTATGCGTTGCCTCTCAAACATCTTACATCTACACCCTTCCAACTAACAAACACACTGACTATTCTCGAGACCAAACCGCGTGATCACCCTTGAGAAGTCTTTGTTCAGAGAAATAGTACATTTTGAAGAATGGAAATTATGATAGCCAGTTAAATTAGATTTTCAGATTAAAAAACAAAGAATAGAAAAAGTTTACTATGTAATGGAATAAAAAGTCTTAACGTATTATCAAATGTAGCGGGCCATCAATTTCGGCGTAAGCAGGAGCAAAGGAATCCTAATTTGTACCGTCAATAATAGAGTTGCAGTGAGTATTTGACCTGCATGTCATCAGTTTCAGACCAGTGAAGGACTCATTCGAGAGCACAGTTGGAGTTGGCGACTGCTTCAAACTCTGGGGTGTTTGCCTTTGCTTCCATGAGCTGATTGAATTGACTTTAAACTAACTAATTAAATTAGTCTATTTAGTTATAATATTTTTTAGGCTTATAACTCAAAAAATAAAGTGGAGGAGATCTGTTTTTTATTTAAGTATTTATAAATACTTTGCTTATAAATTACTTTGATCTAGTATATTATCATATTATTTTGGCTTAATTTTAAAATTTTTTGAACTTTTAAGTTGTGAACTTATTTTGACCAATTTTTCATTTAGGTTAATGTTAATGAATTTAAAAATTATTCATATAAATTTTTAATAAAATATTTGTCTAAAAAGTATTTGTTTATTTAATTTCAAACTAAATTATATTATAATATGATCAAAATATATTTTAATAAAAAATTGAGTTAATATAATTTATTATTTGACTCTTTTTAATGATTTTAATGATAAAATGTATTTAAAAGTTTTATTTTACCAAATACGTCAATTGTTTATAAGTATTTTAATAAAAAATATAACTATTTAAACTTTCAAATATTTATAAATTCAATTAAGTTTATAAATACTAGTTGTTTATAAATTAATTTTTATAAGTTAGGTTAAACAGACTTTATAAGATTCTTATAGTCAATAGCTAATTAGGGATCTGATTTTCAACGATTGAGCATGAGACTATAAATGGTATTTAACTACCCACTCTTAGTTATAACGATTAGGAGAAACGTTAATTAATGGATTAGATTTATTCTATAAATGACAGCTTTAGGATTCTCTAAGGAAGAGGAATCCTAGAACAGTTTAGTTTAGTGATAATAAAATTTTTATTTTGGATGAATCAGATTTATATAATTATTTACTTTATTAATCTCTTAAATTAAATGTTTTTTTTTTTTTTGTCAAGAAAGTCTTGTAGTTCATCTTCGTTAAAATGGGTGTAGAAATTATTAATGTTTTAGAAATTTAATTGGAGAGAACCCTTTTGGTTATTTTACAGCTCTAGACTTGATAAAGAATGTGGAAGTGCAAGCCATAATAGGAGCCGAATATTCCCGGGAGACCGACTTTGTTATTGAACTTGGAAATAAATCTCAAGTGCCCATTATCTCTTTTTCTGCATCAAGCCCTTCTCTTACTTCCTGCAGAAGTCCATATTTCTTCCGGGCTACGACAAATGACTCCTCTCAAGTTGGCGTCATAACTTCAGTTATTCAAGTCTTTGGTTGGAGAGAAGTTGTGCCCATCTATGTGGATAATGAGTTTGGTAAAGGAATTATACCTTATTTAACTGATGGATTGGAAGCTGTTAACACACGCGTCCCTTACAGAAGTGTCATTTCTCCGGTGGCTTCTGACGACCAAATTGGTGAAGAGCTTTACAAATTAATGACCATGCAAACTAGAGTCTTCATTGTGCACATGCTCCCTTCTCTTGGCTCTAGGCTTTTTACTAAAGCAAAGGAGGTTGGAATGATGACTGAAGGGTACGTTTGGATAATTACTGATGGATTAACTGATCTGTTGAGTTCCATGGAGCCGTCGGTGGTTGACTCAATGCAAGGCGTGTTGGGCGTAAGGCCTTATGTTCCAAAATCGAAAGCGCTTGAGACTTTTCGAATTCGATGGAAGAGGAAGCTCCAGAAGGAAAATTCAGGCCTTGTTGATACCCAACTGAGCATTTTTGGACTGTTGGCTTATGATGCTACAAAGGCGCTAGCCATGGCAGTTGAGAAAGCTGGTACTGCAAACTTCGGCTTTGATAACACAAATGTTCTGGCCAATGCAACAGACCTTGAAGCATTCGGGGTCTCCAAGAACGGTCCTAAACTCCTTGAATCATTGGCAGGAACTAGATTTAGAGGTCTTACTGGAGATTACACGTTTGTTGATGGACAACTGCGGTCGTCAGCTTTTCAGATAGTCAATGTGAATGATGATGGAGTAAGAGGGATTGGATTTTGGACTCCAGAGAGCGGACTAGTGAAGAAGTTGAATTCAACAAGGACAAATTCTACTTCGAAGTCCCTTCTTGGACATATTATATGGCCTGGTGACTCAATATCTGTTCCAAAGGGTTGGGAAATTCCAACTACTGGGACAAAATTGCGTATAGGAGTGCCCGTGAAGAATGGCTTTAATGACTTCGTGAAAGTCACAACAGATCCTAGCACTAAAACACCAACAGTCACTGGCTACTGCATTGATGTCTTCAATGCTGTAATGCAGGCAATGCCATATGCAATCAGATATGACTTCATTCCCTTTGCACTGCCCAATGGCTCTAGCGCCGGTTCATATGACGATATGATCTATCAAGTCAAGCTTGGGGTAAAATTTCTTATCCTTCCTAATATTGTAGTTTTTATTTGTAATTAGATCGTAATACGAAACACTTTTAGGCAAATTCGCGGATGGTAAGACAAACTAATTAAATAGTTTGTGAGCTTTATTTGATCTCCTTTTATGTAACTGTTTACAGATATTTGATGCTGTGGTGGGAGATACTTCAATTGTGGCCAACAGATCACAATATGTGGACTTCACATTGCCATATACCGAATCTGGAGTATCAATGATTGTGCCAATCAAAGATGACAACAAGAAAAGTCCATGGGTGTTCCTAAAGCCTTTGACATGGGACCTTTGGATTACAATTGCTTGTTTTTTCCTTTTCATTGGACTCGTCATCTGGGTACTTGAGCACAGAATCAATGAAGATTTTCGCGGCCCGCCTGAGCATCAAGTTGGAACGTGTTTCTGGTTCTCCTTCTCCACCTTGGTTTTTGCACAGCGTATGTAATTTCTTCCACCATTTTAGCAACAATGCAAGGCTTTACATTGATGTTGTTCTTTAATTATTTGAATTGCGTCTGCAGGCGAGAGAGTGTTGAGTAATATGGCTCGGTTTGTGGTGATTATATGGTGCTTTGTAGTCCTCATACTCACACAAAGCTACACAGCTAGCTTGGCATCAATCCTTACAGTCCAAAGGCTCCAACCAACTGTTAGTGATGTAACGGACTTGATAAAGAGAGGGGAAAATGTTGGGTACCAAGAGGGCTCTTTCTTTGTGGGAATCTTGAAAAATTTAGGTTTTAAGGACAAAAATCTAGTGGTTTATAGTTCTCTTGAAGAATGGAACGCCCTTTTCGAAAAAGGAACTGCAAATGGGGGTATAGGTGCTGCCTTTGATGAAGCCTTATACATTAAGCTCTTTATGGGAAAATATTGCTCCAAATATTCCATAATTGAGCCAAGATATAAGACAGCTGGTTTTGGCTTTGTAAGTTCTTTAAACTCTCTAAAGTTCTTGAATCTCTTCCTGCAAGAACTTTATTTTCATATGTTGTTTTACAGGCCTTCCCGCTTGGTTCACCTCTAGTCGCTGACGTTTCAAGAGCGATCTTAAATGTGACCGAGGGAGAAAAATTGAACAAGATTGAAGCTAAATGGTTCAAGGAAAACAGCTGCCCCGACCCCAACACCTTGGTTTCTTCACACCTTGGCCTTAATAGTTTCTGGGGACTGTTTTCCATCGCTGGCGTTGCTTCAATCTTGACTATCATAATTTCCATGGCCATTTTCATTTACAAGCATAGAGAAGTGTTGAAAGAAACGGATCCCAGATCATCATTACTGACAAGGATTCGTACTTTGTTAGGAATCTTTGTTTCAAGGGACCTCAACTCCCATACTTTCAAAGGAAAAACTGCCCATCATAGTTTGGGGGCAGCTACTACACCTTCTCCATGCAATCACTACCCAACAAGTCCGTCAAGCTTTTCATATAACATAGATCAGATGTTTTCTTCCTATGGAGAACAAGGAACACCATCAATTAAGCATGGTAATCCAAATCCTAATCCAAGTGATCAAGCACCTCAAGATATTGTTCCTGCAGAAGAGCATACCAACCTAAGTCAAGAAAGAGCTTGAACTCCTTAAGCTATTTATAAAAATAAATCATGTAGATGTTGTCCATGGCTCATACGACAGTAGCATAATTACCGATGGAAAGTTAGAATAAATCCCAGTTATACTGGAATTAAGTTGGTAAATTATTAACTGTAATTAGTTGTAATTCCCTATTTTGTTCCCTGATTTTTAGTTTCGGTGTTTAGGGGTGTTTTCCTTTTTCTGGTTTGTCTCCTAACACTAGGGAAGACTCTAGTTAATATGTAAGCTTTCTTTTATTAGAAAATCAACAAAATGTATTTATTCTTGTCAGCATGTGTTGCAACAAATCTTGTCTTAACATCTCAAACGATATAGAATATTCATACATACCCAACAAAGCATTGAATAGGGTATAAGGACAATTGTTGAACATGAACCCATTTCCTATCATCTGTGATATTTTTGTTTCATTACAGATAGTTGTACATTGATAGTGAAGTACTAGCATACTAAATCTAATGAAACTTCTGTGTTTCTCATGCATTTACTCTAATTTTTCGTTAAAATTTATTTTACTATAATTATAATTAATGCTAGTTATTTTGTCGAAGAAAATGATAAAATTATTGAGTCATTTGTAATTTTTTTTTTTTTTGGTCTTATGGTACTTTTTGTCCCAAGATTGTTCGCTTATTATCTTTTTCTTTAGTTCATCTGTTCTAATTGAGTTTTCTATCTATATTCTTGTCAAAAGTAGCAACTAGTTTTGCTTTCCACATTGACTTTCTACAGAATTATAGTTTCAAAAGAAATATCAGAGAAATCTAGCATTATTTCCATGGTGTTACATTCCAGAGCATTTGGAAAACAGTTGCTTTTCTGAAACAGATTTTAGTAACAACAAACAGATCTTAATTATGTCATAATATGTTTTGGCCTTATTTTCTCCATTAAATAACTTTTACTTCCTATGTTATTGCATGGTGTGATCAGAGCAAAACTTTGCAGCAGAAGAAAATTCTCAGAAGCTTCTTTGATAATTTCACAGCTTTGTCATAATAACACATCAGTAAGAAAGCTTCATACAGCCTATGATACCCAACTACCTCTAATTCATGCATTTTCTTGCTTCACTCTCCATTATTTCCAAGCCTTAACCACTAACCAGAACCCAGTGATACTAATAAAAAGTTCTTGGGAGAGACAGGAAAGAATAAAATAAATCTCACTACTTACAGAGAGACACTGATGGTTGAGAAGACCATGATACATTGATTAAAAAACTTTCCTATCATTTTTTGTACAGAAGCATAAATTTACAAGAGGTATCATGGAAAATATTGGTCAAGACGCTCTTTTAGTTTTTGAAAAGTGACAGGCTTAGAAACAAATGAATCCATACCATTTGCATAATATTCTTCCGCACTGTCTGACAATGCATTTGCTGTCATCTGCATTGGTATAATAAAAATAATTTAGATCAAGCTACTATTTCTCTTTTGTCAAGAAAGATGCAAAGACTTCTTAATATCTTAAAATGCTTTTGGCATGATTCAGTCACTACACAGACTAACTTACAAAGTTGTAACTTATCCTGATAACAAATACGTTACACGCAGGGAAACTATGTAATCAGAAGTGAAAGGGCAAAAATTTTCAGGGTCATAAAGAGCCTGAATGCTCACTGCAATTATTGGAATGTGCTGTGTGGAAGAACGTTGTAATAATTCCGGAGCTTGCTCAATTCCAGACACTGCACCAGCATCCCAATTTCCAATGTCTTCATAAGAGCGAATTATTCTTGTAGCTTGAAGGCCATCCACAATTGGCATGTGAACATCCTATCAAAATTTGTATGACAAGTGGTTATAGAAGTTGCGAGCTTAAGTAATGAATAGCAAGTAAATAGAAAGCAAATGACAGAAAAAAACAAAAAATTTCATATTCTAGCAAGTACCATCAAAACAAGATCATAATCACAACGGTGAACTGCCCGCACAACTGATTCACAACATCTATGCTATGGCCTAACTGTTTCATCATTGATTGGGTGACCATCACATTGATCTTGTGAAGAATCTTTGGTCTTGGCTTTGTTTTTAGCCCTGCCGGGCTGCTCGTAGATGTGCACTGGGAATTTGTGTCAGATTTATCCTGCCTTATACATGATTGTTGAGGTTCACTGCCCCTTGCTGCTGAAACTGTTTCCCCATTAGCCTTCAAGTGCATAGGGGACTCTGTCATAGGGCTTTGTAATCGATTATCAATGTCAAAGTGACACTGTTTACCTCTAGCTGTGACTAAATAAACTTTCAAGTTCTGACAGTGTCTCTGCAACTTCTGCCACATAAGAGGCATCCTCAGGTGAAGTGGTCTCTTTTGATCTAACATTATTGGAGGGAAATGAGTATGCATCCTCTGAGAACCCATTGAGTTTAATACTACTAAAAACCATATTATTTGGTAATAAATTTTGAGGTATGATGGATCCATTAAAAAAGAATAGTGAACCTAATGTGCATGGTTGGAATTGGAAAAAGCCAGCTGTCAAGTCATCATTTACAGCATCATGATCAGCTATATCTGAGAGCTCATCGGGATCATCAGAATTATCAGTGATTAGTGAAACACTGTAAGGGAGTACAAAAGTAAATGTAGAACCACAGTGCACTTTGTTAGTGACAATAAGACAACCTCCCATCAACACAACCTATTTCCAAATGCACAAGAAAGTTAGGGGAGCGATCTTAGATTTATGAGACTGAAAATCATTTGCTATGGCAAGAATACTTTACCAGCTGTTTGCATATTGCAAGGCCAAGTCCTGTTCCACCATACTTCCGAGCATGATCCGCACTAACTTGCATGTACTTTTTAAATAGAATTGGTAAAGCATTTTCTGTTATATGGCGATGACATCAATTAATCTTTCTCTCTTAAGGCAGAGCTAAGTTCAGTATTATAATGAACACTTGGAGTATGAATGTACCTGGTATTCTAATCCCAGTATCGTATACATCACATCGAATCTAAACTGTTGTTTCCTGCTCCTCTAAATCTCCACCCACTGAGCTTCCATTCTTCACTGGGGTTCTTAGTTCATCAACTGACGAATGGTCTTGGAAAGAACCTTCACTTTGTTTTCTATCATGAAATCTTTTTTGTTCATTGTCATTTGGAGATGTTGATTGATTTTTCTGTTTTTTAGTATAAGTTGTGGTAGACTGATATGCTTTCGACTTCTGATAAGACTCTTCTTTGGCAAAAGGTGGCTCAGGTACCATATAAAGCTTTATTCCTACCTGTCTTTCTGGAGTAAACTTGATTGCATTGCTGCAAGGAATAAAAAGCATTGGATTACGGAGACAGGACAAAAATACCAATGATTTTATGGACCAACCATAAAAATATTACCTGATCAAGTTGGTGAGGATTTGTCGAATTCGTAAAACATCCCCAATGACCTGAAATTGACTCAGTTCTTTTATATAACTTACCTCGTAAAACATCAAGTTGGTGAGGATTACGAAAATTACAATGATTAACACCTTTTTAAGGGACACTCAACAGCTCAGTGCCTAGCCTTCTCAGTACCTTGTTCTAGGAGAAGAGCTAGTCATTTTTAAAAATAAACCTGGAATTCAAATGCATGGAGATGCATCAATGTTTCTGTAGAGGTTTTACATTATTACTAAAATCTCACCTCAATAGGCACGTCATCTGCTATATGTCCTTCAAAGTAAGAATTTTTTGTAACGATGCAGCGACAGTCTGAAGTACATGCTTTACTACTTCCCTTGGCCGGAATTTTTTAGCTTCCAACTTCATAACACCTATAAGAAACAAAAATGAATTCAGAACTCTGAAATTTGTTATAGGTCTGTTTTAAACCTAAGAACCATAACATGTCTAATCATCACAAAAGTAATTTAAGAAGACTGAATCTTATCAGATAAATATATGAATTAAAAACCTGATTCAACTTTGGAAAGGTCAAGGATGTCGTTTATAAGTTGAAGCACCAAATCTCCAGAAGATATCATGACATTTAATAGGTTTCGTTGTTCATGATCAAGGTTTGTATTGGAAAGAATCTCAACCATACTAACAACACCAGTCAAAGGAGATCTAATCTCATGAGACGTGGTTGCAAGCATTTTTTTTCGCTCGCATCGTCTCCTCTGCAAAAATTTGAACAAATAGAAGCTAGTCAAATTTGCTGCTATAGAAGCCTAGTAAAGTGATTACTCATCCACTCAGGTCTCCACAAGGTCGACAGACCTGTTATATGGATTGTTTTGTTCAGTTTTGTTTCCTTGGCCTTTTGTACTGCTATTTCCTCTCTTAGCTTTGCCATCTTCTCTCTTTTTCTTACCTGTTGGTGAAATCAAGATTATAAGAACACATTCCCTTTTAGTGATAATACAAGACTTGGTATGAACATTCAGAAAAAATGAATTTACCTGATCAGTTACATCCATTCCCATATAATTGACACCAATAGTCTTCCCTGCCTTGCTAAAGACAGGTTCAACAAATATCAAAAATGTTTTTGATCCAAACAATTCTGTCTCAAATGTAATTTCCCTCTTTGCAGGTAATCCTTTTTCAAGAACTTCTCTTTTGAAATCCTGAGATTCCTTGACACCAGCTCCAGTAAAAATTTCGACATCTGTTTTCCCCAAAATGTTCTATAAAATTAAATGAAAAAAATACAATGTTGTGATGTTCCATGAAAAGCAAAAGAAGAACTAGCTACATTCTTGGGTTTCAAAGTCTAACGTATAGCTTGTTACAAAATGAAACTTTAAATGATTGCATCAGTTGCAATATAGTACCTCCTCCTGCAAACTTGGAAAGTGATTATAGATAAAACGGTACAGCAGCTCTTTATCCTGAAAGAAAAGTTTAAAGAAAGATCAGTACCTCTTCTCTCCATATCCTTGACTATTGTGGAGTAGTCAAGTTTTTTAAATGCAACATAAGGAGATTTTGAAGTCATGCAACCAGATACAGGTGTGGGTACATGCTGTCCCTCATGAGGAGGATTAGCAGGGGTTGTCTTGTGCATGGTAGGCAAATTTTCTCTTTTGACATAATATTTCATCTCAAGATCCATTTTAGTAGTTTCAAGCATCTCAAGTGCAAAATGAGGAACTTTAGATGGTATGCAATTAGATACATTTGCGGGGACATGTTTGCCAAGATTCGGGTAGGCGTTGTTTTTCGAAGTTTTGGCTGCTCAAATCTGTTTGCACTGTTCATGGGACTATTCTGTGAACAGTGAATTCTGGGAAATTTTCCAGATTTTGCTTGTTGTTTCAACCATTTTCCGGGCCTTGATTCATCCGTCTCTGAAGGCTTCCTGGAACAGTTTTTGGGCTCACCAAGACATGATGTCACAAGCTCCTCCGGCTGCACCTTGGTGTCCTGGGTGGCAGGAATTGAAGCTTGCATGGGTTGGAGAAACTCTTGGAAAAGTCAGCTTTGCTTTTGCACACTGCTGGCTTTTTTTATCCTACAAATTGCCTAGGCCTCCCTAGTTTTTTACTGGATGGCTGAAACATTTTCCTCTCAAGAAGGCTGACTTTTCTACTCTCAAGTGGTGCTGTTGGGCTGAAATTTAAACACATTTGATGGCAACTGAATCAAACTGTGGTGGTTTTTTTTGGAGGAGCCTAGAGTCTTGGCTACTGGTTCTGAGCTTGCTAGCCTCTTGTCCAATTGGTCCTCTCGGCTTTCTCCTCTGTGTGTTGCTTTTGCCTTGTTTTGGTTGGTGCATATATCTCTAGATAAAATTATGTTAATTGTAAAGGGTTTAAATAATTTTTTGTATATGTTTATAAGTAGTCTTTAGTTGTAGTTCGAGGTATTCTTTGCAAGGGGTTCTTCTCGTTACGCATAATTTGTTTTGGGCTTGATCTTTTTTTAGTTAATATAATTTTAATTACCAAAAAAAAAAAAAGATCAATACCTCAACTCAAAGACCAATTACATGGCACTATAGTGGATAGAATTAATAAAGCTAAGGAAATCTTTTATTATACTTGGGTAAAGAATTCATCCAGAAAATCCAATGCATCCGTAAATCTACCTGCAAGGTAAGAAAAGAAGTGATTGGTCTGTGGGAAACCACTATGTAGTCCATGATTGTGGAGCGTGTAACAAACTCACTTTCATAACATGATCCTAGATAAGCAGTTAGTTACAAGCGTGACACCCCTAGGTCTACCACTGCAGCAGTTTAAGCCCAAATTCATGAAACCAATTAACAAGTTTATCTATGCAAAATCCCCATACAACAAGCGAAGGCATAGATATTTTCGCAAGGCAGCTCTCATCAGGTATATATTATGAGTTTCACAGTTACCTGATGGCCCATAACAACAGGGACATTTTGAAGTACAAAATGTAAGAAATTATCTGCTCTTTTTAGAATCTGAGACAATTCTTCCACTGGAGAGGATTGTTTTTCCATATTTGCTATGCTGTCCTGCAACTTCTCCATAAGCGCCTGCTCCCGCTGGATGCTTGCCTCCAGCATCTTTTCGAAATTCAGAGCCCGCTGCGTCCAGTACACAACTGTATCATATTCTGCATCATTTCGACTCTGTTACTTTGAACAACAACATCATTTTTCCTCCGAGGAACATCTTTCCATATGTCATAAACCTCCTCCATAATAGAAATTGGACGTTTATCACACCCATATTGTTCTTCAAAGAGTTGCTCCTCCAATATCTCCTCTTGTCTTTGTCGGCTTAGGTTGGCAAGCTCCTCTCTAAGAAGTCGAACCGCATTTTCCTGTTGATATTCCCAGTGTTTAACAAGGTATGCCAACTGAGAAGAGCCCTTGTCAGTATAATTTGTCAGCTCCAGAAGACGCTCGAAATCAACTATAGTCGGATCCTCCGGGATCGTGACCTCCTCCAACATATCTTGATCTCCTCCGGGCCTTTCTACATTGAATTGCTTCCCAACATCACTTCCAACATCTTCTGGCCACATTGAAGGGAGGATTTCAACCTCCATGTCTTCAAGTTGATCAGTCTCCATATCACAGACCATTTAAAGTCAGTCACATCCAAATTATATGTCCCCAAAGTCCATGAACTCTCAAAATCCCACTAAGCCATTTTTCCAACGTTCAACATAGTTGAAACTTGAAAGCCAATACAGAATTAAAATTCCAGATCAAGTCAGGACCTGCAACATGAAGAAAAAAGAAAACGAAACTTATATCTGAATGTAGAAAACTTGAAAATCTCAGAAGATGGGCTGTAGTTGAACATATGAAAATTATCCCTTCACAAGGCCGACGCCAAATGTGCTACAATCAAAAATCTTACAAATTAAAGTTAATAGTTAAACATAATAGTCAATTATTTAATTTAATTGATCAAAAAAGTATTTTTGTTTTTTAAATAAAAAATTTACAAAATAATAAATAATTAAATTAAATTTTTTATATTTTAAATATAATATAATATTAAAATAATAATAAGATAATACTTTAACCTAATTCAAAATTAATCACATAATAACACTGATTGTATCCGTGTTTTGAACTCATTATTAGCGCATAAAAGTTTTATTGTTTGGATATAGGGATTTTTACGTTCTTGTCCTGATATAAAATATAACGTTGGATTTTTTTGATGAAAAAAATAAAATAAAAGAAATAAATGGTATGAAATTATCTTTATATAATTTGTAAGGAGCCAAGATTTTAGTTCTTCTTGTAGTTGTATGGTTGGTTTGCTTTCTAATTTGGAGGAGTTAGCCCATATAAGCGAGGACGTTGTGTTAAAGTTAGAATAAATGTGTGGCCTTACGTTTTGTCGCGCTTCATGCGGAAGAACTTTTGCCACTCTTGTTTAACCACCCTAAACGTGGTCAAGAGGAGCGCATAACGGGTTTGTGGCCCATTATGGAGTCTATGGAGTCGCCACCCGGGAGTAACCCCAGGAAAATATGCGTCGGTGAAGACGGGCGATTTTATGGATCCCTTGCAGAGGACCCAACCTTCCTCACCGGCCCAATGGTTGGGTTCGGAGAGTCGGGTACGGCGATGGGAAGGTGTTAGGCACCCATGCCGCCCGGCCCGAAGGCCGGCCTCCACTTTTGTGGTTTATTTGTTAAACGCGTTACCAAGTTTAATTAGGTTCCGTTTTATCACGCGATGCAATATTATTATTAATTACAATCATCCATAAAAAAGAAACAAAAAAATAAATTAAAATTACAACCCTTGTACATACACCCTTATACATTTATTCTAAATAAAATTAAAAAATAAAAATAAAATAAAAAGTAAACCTACGAAACGAATTTGTTAGTTAAAATAAAAAAATAAAATAAAATAAAAACTAAAATGATCAAAATCATATATATATATATATATATATATATATATATATATATTGACTTGGCCGTGCTTGGCTGTGCTTGTTATTGACAAATCAATTTGTTTTAATTTTCCTTTCATGCATGATCAACTCAATTAAGTATTATAAAACATAAAATAAAAGAAAAGGGTATGCATGTATGCCAAAAATAAAATAAAACAGGTCTTGGACACTCCAAATTTTATTATATATGTATATATATATGTATTTTTTTTGAATATCCAGTAGCGTAATTTTTTCACATGATCCTTGTCATTTATGTGATCCGCAGGCATGGCAACAATTCTTGCCAGAAAATCCAGAGCAATGATTATGAATGCATGGTCACATGAGTCATCATTACATAGCCTAGCAAATATACTGTGAGGTGAAATGCATAAAAAAAAAGAAAAACGTGCATAAGTATTCCAGAAACATAACATGCAAATTAAATATATATGTTCACACATGAAATCACCAGAGTTAAATTTATATACAAAATATCAATTCAGATTTTAAATTAACAAGAAGACGCTTCTCAATCTTTTAAACACAGTCTGAATAAATTTTTTTTTTTTATTTAAAAACCATCTTACACTTGCTTTCAATCACAATTACGCATATTTATTATATGGGCTAACATAATCATTATAATACAGAAACATGCTATGTGATTTTATTCAGAAATCAAGACAGAAACCAAGGCAGCAGATGCGCAAAATAATAATAATAATAAAATAAAACTATGTATATCATATTATTTTTAAATAAATACATAAAACAATAAATCCCCTCAGGGCTTACCTGAAATCCTGATGTCTTGAAATTTCTTTGTCGTCAAACTAAGGATGGTCTGGTAGTCAGGCACCCGAACGATTGAAATATGGAATCAGCTCAATGGAGTTTGAAATTTTAAGATATAAAATGGTATCAGTGTTTACGAATGTCTTCTCTATTTTTTTTTTACTGCTCTGCTCTGCTCTCTGTTTTTTTTTATTCTCCAAAAACTCCCCCTTCTCTGTCTCTCCTCTGCCCTTTTTATATGTAAAAAAAAAAAAACATTCAATGTGAAGCCGTTCCTTCGTATACGTGGGCAGTTGGCCTTTGATGGAAAAAAACTGTAATATTTGCATGGGCTAGTGCGGGCTGGAAAAGTGGAAAAAATGGAAGTTGGCATTTTATGGAAAAAACTGCAGCAATTTCGTGGGCTAGTGCGGGCTAGAAAAGTGTAAAAAAAATGGAGAAAAAGCAGAGGGCGCCAGGCATGCTTCTTTTCTCACTTGGGCTGCCTAATTTATTATTATTTATTATTATTATTATTTTGGTGGGCTTTGGATTTTAGCTTTGGATTTGGGCTTTGGATTTTGGCTTTAGATGGGTATTGGGTTTGGATTATGGTTATTGGGTTTATTATTGGTGGGTTTTGGATTTGGGCATTGAATTTCGGCTTTGAATGGTTATTGGGTTTGGGTTTATTATTGATGGGCTTTGAATTTTGGCTTTATGGGTTTGGGTTTGAATGGATTATATTTAATCAATAGAGTTTTAAATTTTTGCCCGTCCATCCTCAACTTGACACCGAAAAATTTCACATCATCTTTCAGGCTTTTCATCATCGGGGATGACCCTATTGGATCCAAAATGGGGTGTCTACACCATGCTTTTGGTGTAGTGCTGAATTCTGAATTAAGAGCCAAGGAAAGTGCAGATTTGGTTATATATTTTCATTTTCTTGTCCTGATATAAAGTATAGCTTTGGATTTTTTTTTATGAGAAAATAAAATAAAATAAATAAACGGTATGAAACTATCTTTATATATTTTTTGAAGGAAACAAAATTTCGGTCGGGCTGAAAGGTTTGTTCTTCTTGTAGTTGTATAGTTGGCTTGTTCTACAGTTTGAAGTAGTTAGCTTATATAACCAAGGACTTTATGTTAAAGTTCTGAGAAAAAACTATGTTTTTTTGATGCTTAACTGTTTGTTTAGCTTAAGTCTTGGTTGTATAATTCTAGCTTGGTATTTTGCCCTTTTCCTTTGATCATTATATATTGGCAAGTCAAATTTAATTCATATTTTATTTATTTCAGAATTAGGCTGGTAGCAGTTGCCACACAGAAGTTTGTTTGTTTCTGAAGTTGCAAACGACGCTCTTCAGTATGCTTTTAACTTATTCTTTTTATGTTCTTGCTTTGATCTAAATTCCAAGGATTTTTTATGAGTTGGATGAATATACATGAAAGCTATTGTTTTCAAAAGAACTTGCATTTAAGGAGGTCAAACTTGTAGTGCAGCATTTGCAGCACAATCTACCATACACAAAATCTGGTGGTTAAAATTATTTTAAATCTCTTTTTTGTTCTTTCAACTGGGATCTCACATTTTTTAATTACATCCAAAATTTTCCGATTCAGCTAGTAAATCTGCCTATAAACTATTTTGAGATTTTGATGTGTAGTGTAATATTGTTCGTTCATGTTAACTTGGAATTTTGTGGTGGAAGATTTGTAACCCAGTTATGCTACCTAATGTAGGCAATGCAAGGCACGGCAGGCTGCAGTTGTCAAGGACAAAAGGGAGAAGCAACAGAAGGTGCTCCATCTTTTGCTTCTTATTTTAAGAAAGTACTGGTTGTTTTTGACTTGTCTAATCTTTCTGTAGGAACAGGATAAGCGCTTAATCTTGACAATGGAAGATCTTTCAAGGGCACTGCGTGAGCTAATTGCTGAAATGTTTTATGTCTTCTTTGTTTGAGAGTCAACCTTCCTGTCTAGTCTCATCTTCGTTATTTTTTCATAAGAACTTGAAGTGGGGCATTACTTTTCTTGTTTGTAATGAATGTCAAACCCTGCTATTTAACTTTTAACACATTACATAATATTTGTATGTGTTGTTGAGATTTTTGGAGCAAGAAACACTAAAAGTGTTTGTCTTGCAGAGAATTTCTTCATACATATGGGACAATCATATGACACTTAAATGTAAAGTCAAATTATATCATTGATATGACCTTGTCATTTTTTATGATGAACATAAGAATATAATGTTTACTACATGTGGGATAAGTGGAGTAGAACAAAATTTAACATAGCTTGAATCAATTATTTTGCTGTTTGATTATTACCTCTAATTTTGACATCTGGGCAGATTATGGACTTGAAAGAAACAAAATGTTTATACATGTTACATATGCCATCAAATGGCCTTGGACATGCTTAATTTTCTTAAAATTTGAAGTTAAGATTGTAACAAGGTTTAGTTGTATAAGGGTGTAATAAATTTTATGTTCAGGGTGAGAGTACATGCAATTGGTCTAAATGGTCGGCATACTGTTTGTAATCTGAGGAAACAATCAATTTTTAGTCCAGTAGTTAATTAGAAATCTTGTACATTTGGTTCATATTTCATCTTGAAGAGTAATTGTCTTGCAATCTAATGACAACAATATTTGATGTAACAAATTGATTCTTTTGCCTTTTCTTTATTTTTTTACCATATAGTATGAGCCTTAGTTGTCAAGCTTGGGACTATGACCTTGGTTTAGTCCTCGATTACAGAATTTTAATTCTAATCATTGTTTGTTTTGATTCGGGCTAATAGCACGAGTAAGTTGTAGAAATTTCTAATTACTGGGTTCAAATTGAGTAAGGAATCCTGATTCGGTGAATATTATTTTAATGTTTATTTAATTTATCATCAATCTGATTATTGATTAAATTTGTTAAATAGGTTTAGATTTGAAACAGTCTTGACTCATTCAAAGGGTTAAATATTCCTCAACTTCTGTGTGCTTATAAATTATTTGATTTTGTTTTGGTAAAGGTGAACCCATGTAATACCTAGACTCTGACCATAACTGAAACCTTGCCTATGTCCAGAATTTTATTTCAACTTCCACTTTCTTCACCAAACCGTTTCTTTTAAATTGATGTCAAGAGACTTTGAATACCAAATTGTTCTTTTAGATAATATATGTATGTGCTTATTACATCTTCTGCACATTGTTTCCAGCAACAGAATTCATTCAAATTGTTCTAACTCAAATCTTGATTTAGTTTAGCTTAAATCGAAGTTTGCTTTGATGATGATTTTTCTTTTTCTTATCATTTTTGACAATTTTTATAGATTTGAATGATTCTTATTCTTCTTTGTTTATTTTTGGATTCTTCTTTTGTTTATATGTTGGCTTGTAGAAAATTTTTCGGTTATATTGTACATAGTCAAAGTCGCCCAGAATATGGGACGCAATGAGTTAATTTCCATGTCTTTCAAGGTACCTTCCTTTCAGAGAAATTATAACATCCAGCCAACCAAAAGAAAAGTCATCATCGTCTTCGTCTTCTTCTTTTTAAATATTATTTTGATAATTTTGGTCTAATTAAGTTACTACATATAATACCACTTTTCAGTATCATTATTTGTAGGTATCATAATAACTTAAAATAAAAGTGACTCGATTAAAGTTCAGTTAATAGTATTAAAAAAGATAAGGAGCTACTGAAGAAGAATAAGAATTATTCAAAAAAAAATTATCATAAAAAATAATGATTAAAAAAGAAAACTTTTAACAAAATATCTCTGATGAATTCTTAAATTTAAATTAAATTGTCACATTAAAATTTCAATAAATTGATTGCAGTTTTAAATCCGCCGGGACCATAACAATTAAATTCACTTGGACATTTCAATAATGCCTTCGACAATCAGACCGTGACCGTGATTGAGACCTTGCAGAATTCGATTTAAAATTTGGCCTTCTTGTCCAAGCTATTGAATTTGAATTAAAATGACGTCTTCAGACTTTGAATCACTGAACATAATTAACACATGATTCGAGGGTGAATGAGATTTAAGTCCTGAGTCAATTTGAGATCAGAATAAGTTTAAACTGGCCAATTTAAAATTCAATTCAAATCGTCCATTAATGAATATTAATTTAAGAGAAGGAAAAAAATTAAAAAATAAGAAAGAGAACCATCAATTATACAAACATTGGTTTGATTGAAACTGAATATTAATATTCATCGACCCATCTAATCTATCAGTATTATACAACTTTATAATTATATACCTTAAAAATTTTAAGATACGCTTGAGATTATTGACTATTAATAATATAAATAAGAAAAACAAAAGAAAATACAGTATAACTTAAAAAAAGTCAATGCATACTACAGTATAATATAGGGCTCATTTCAATTTAATTTGAATTTGTTTAATTTGAATTTATATCGAGTTTAAATCAAGAGTTTCACTATGTTTTTTAAATTAAGCTAAATTTGAATTAGAAGGAATTCGATTTGGTTTGATTTGAGTTCACTTTAAATTTGTAGTTCGGTTTGTAATTCAAATTCGTAATTCAAGTTTAATTCAAATTTATAGTTTGAAGTCGTGACTTAAATTTTTTATTTAAATTTATAGTTCATTAATAAAATAACTTTGTTTCGTAAGTAAGTCACAAACTTGAGTTATAAATCTAATTCATTTAAACCGAACTTGAATTAAATTGAGTCAAATTTTTTTATTCCAAATTAAACTTGAATCATTTCTAATTTTGACATGATAAATTCGAACCAAACCAATTTTTAATAGCCAAAAGGTGTTTAGATTCGATTCGATTTGTATCCACCTTTGATAAAATGCGACAACCCTTCATTAATCTATATAATTATATAATTATTTGGTAATTGAACCAAACTGATTTTTAAACACTAAAAAATAGATTATTTGAAAAATTGATTCGAAAACCAGCTTAAGAATATAACAAGTTATTGGTTTATCTTTTTTTTGTTAAAAAAACCGGTTAACCAAATCGAATCAATTTAAAAAATTGATTCATTAATCTCTAAAGCAGTTCAGTTTTGGTTTATAATTTTTTTTGTTCGAACTGAAAAGTTAATTCAGTCAAAGTAATATCAACCCAATTCGATTCTCCAGGTTAGAAAGAACACCTCTAATTATGCATGCTGGTGGTTGATTATAGAATACGATGATGGGCATTTAAGAAGTAGGTAACTTGAAAACAATTTTTTTGCAAAGGATGGTTCCTGGAAGGGAAGCTAGGGTTTACATGATCCGCTGATTGTGACTTTGAAAAACTATTTTCAAAGCAGTCGAAATTAAATAAGAAGATGAAAAGTAAAATTCTGAACTGGGGGAGAGAGAGCATATGCTCTCTTCTTAAGTTGGCCAAGAACAAGGACCTTCTTTAATAAATAGTTTGATCTCGTCAAGGTAAACGAACGACTATGAGCCATGAATCAGACACAAAGAGTGTCATATCTCTGAGTTTTTTGAACTCAGACATGTCCCACTCCAAACGAATGAAGTTTTGTTTTAAACGCAGTCAGATTCTTTATCATCAAGAGTTGAATTGTCTAATATTTGTTATTTGGAATCTTAATTTGCATTTTGATCGTCACAAGTCTTTAACGTTGTGGTTTCTTCTTTGCATCAATTTTTCTATGATTTAAAATAGGGGAAGGAAATTTTCCTCCAATCAAAGTCAGCAAAAACTCTTTTAAAAGATGGCTTTTCAGATTAGAAAATTATTGCGATATTTTGTCTTTGCCATGCAGAGTCTGACAGCGTAGTGCTCTTTCTTCTTGCCTTCGACGTATTCAGACTCTTCAAATTTAGCTGTATTTTATCTTTCACTATATATACACAAACAAGTTGAGCTATCAATTGCCTGATCCAAACCCTTAGTTTCAAAGCTTCAAAGATGAGACACAGACCAAGCAATCTTGTTCCCTACTTCTGTAGGCTTATTAATCATTTGACTTTGATTTGGTCAAGGTAAACCCATGTAATACCTAGACAGTAACCGTAACTGAAACCTTGCTAAGTCCAGAATTTTAATTCCAATTTCACTTTCTTCACCAAACCGTTGCATTTAAATTGATGTCAAGAGACTTTGAATTCCAAATCCATGACTTCATCTGTATTGTTATTTAATTAATGTGAGCATGAGGTTGCATTAAATTATGAATAAAATCATTATCATCTTAATAAGTTACTGCAAATCACTTAATGGCCAGGATGGTCTAAATGTTCTGATTTCCAGTTTAGATATTCAAAGGGTCTAAATTATTCTTTTAGATAATATGTTTATATGCTTATTACATCTTCGGCATATTGTTTGCAGCAACAGAATTCATTCGAGCTGTTCTAACTCAAATATTGATTTAGTTTGATTTAAATTGAAATTTGTCTGACGATTTATTTTCTACGGTTTTTTTTTTTTACGATTCTTATAAATTTGAATGATTCTTATAATTCTTCATTAATTCTTTTTTTTTTTTCATAATTCAAATAAATCAAATTTGATTTCAAATTGAAACATTTTGGAATCTTCTTTCATTTATATGTTGGCTTGTAGAATTTTGTTTGGTTATATTATACACTATCAAATTCGCCCCAAAGTATGGGACGCGATGAGTTAATTTCCGTGTCCTCCTATCAAGGTACCTTCCCTTCATAAAAATTATGACATCCAGCTACACCCGAATGAAGGTCGTCGTCGTCTTCGTCCTCAGCTTTTTAAATATTATTTTGATAATTTTAGTATAACTAAGTTACTACGTATAATACCACTTTTCAGTATCATTATTTGGAGGTATCATAATAACTTAAAATATGAGTGAATTCGATTAAAATTTAGTTTGAATCGATGTTAATTTAAATTTAATAGAAATTGAAAAAGATAAATTTAAATGATCAATAATAATATTATAAAAGATAACCAGCTACTGAAAAAAGAATAAGAATTAATTAAAAAAAGAATTATCATAAAAAATAATGATTAAAAAAGAAAACTTTTAACAAAATATCTCCGACGAATTCTTATATTTAAATTAAATTGTCACATTAAAACTTTAATAAATTGATTGTAGATTCAAATCCGAACCGTTCAGCTCGTGGTAATCCGGGACCATGACAATTAAATTCAGGCCAAAGGACTATTTCCCACCCATAGTTTGAGGCGGGGACAAAGTCCCATCCGCTTAAGTTTAAAAATCTGGATTCCCACTCATAACCTAATTTTTTATTATTTTTTTATTAAAATTATTAAATTACCTTTTTAAAAACTAAAAATTTATAATAAAAATATAAAATAATTTTTAAATATAAATATTTTTTAAAAATTTTTAAAAAATATTTTTTAAATTTTAAAAATTCAAGCAGTCACTACCGCCGGCACCGGCAGCAGTACCTACTTAAATTTTTAAATTTTTAAATTTTTTTAAAAATATTTTTTTAATTTTTTAGAAATTGTTTTAAATTGTTTTAATATTTTATATTTATATAAAATTTATTTTATTAATTTATGAAATTTTAATGTTAAAAAGATAAAATACTTCTGTATTATTACTGTATATTATTATTTTTAATATTAAATTTAGCTTAGGAGTGAGAAACTAAACTTTTGAAACTTTGAGGGTGTGACTTTGTCCCCGTCTCAAACTATGCGTGGGAAATAGTCCTTT
>JAJEJH010000708.1:21599-128217 GCA_026122585.1 Anacardium occidentale | reverse complement strand
ATTTTGTTTCCAAATGTCTGGTATGTCAGCAGGTTAAGGCAGAGCATCAGAGACCATCAGGTTTACTTCATCCCTTGAGTATTCCTGAGTGGAAATGGGAAGATATCCCCATGGATTTTATTTCCGGTCTTCCTAGAGTTCAGAAAGGATTTGATGGCATTTGGGTGATTGTGGACAGGCTGAGCAAGTCAGCTCATTTTCTGCCAATCAGACAGGGCATGTCTACTGATCAGTTGGGGAGATTGTATATCAGAGAAGTGGTCAGACTTCATGGTGTTCCCAGGACTATAGTTTCAGACAGAGACTCCAGATTCCTGTCAGCTTTCTGGAGGTCATTGCAGAGAGCCTTGGGAACCAGATTACAGTTTAGTTCAGCCTACCATCCTCAGACAGATGGGCAGACTGAGAGAGTTAACAAGATTCTGGAGGATATGCTCAGAGCTTGTTGTATGGACTTCCAGACCGATTGGGCAGAGTTGATCCCTCTTATGGAGTTTGCTTATAATAATAGTTATCAGACGACTATTCAGATGGCTCCATTTGAGGCATTGTACGGTCGGAGGTGTAGGTCTCCTCTTCATTAGGATGAGATTGGAGAGAGAGATTCTCTGGAGACAGTTGTTGGTCCAGAGATTGTTCAGGGCATGATTGAGCAGATCCGGATCATCAGGCGGAGGATGAAACAGGCCCAGGATCGACAGAAGAGTTATGCAGACCTGAGACGCAGAGAGATTGAGTTTGCAGTAGGCGACAGAGTTTTTCTGAGGGTTGCACCGTACAGGCACGTGCTCAGATTTGGCAGAAAGGGGAAGTTGGCCCCTAGATTCATTGGTCCCTATGAGATACTTGAGAGAGTGGGGACAGTTGCCTACAGATTGGCTTTGCCAGCTAGCATGGACAGGATCCATAATGTGTTCCACGTGTCGCAGTTGAGGAAGTATGTGGGAGATCCTTCTCATGTGCTTCAGTTTTCAGAGGTTGAGTTGGCTGAGGATTTGAGTTATCAAGAGCTGCCAGTACAGATTTTGGACTATAAAGTCAAGGTTCTCCGGAACAAGCAGATTCCTCTAGTGAAGGTCTTATGGCGCAGTCAGAGAGTGGAGGAGGCCACTTGGGAGGTAGAATCTGAGATCAGGGATAGGTTCCCAGAGTTATTCAGGTAATTCCGGGGTCGGAATTTTTATAAGGGGGGAGGAAATGTAGCATCCTAGATCCTGAAGCCCTTAGGGGTAGACTTTCGGGGTTAGAAATCGAATTCAGAGAGAGATTGGGAGTCTGGATAAGTTCAGGAGTGAGTTGGTGAGTTTTCGAAGCCACGCGGCTTCCGTTGGAATCCTTTCGGAAGGATTCGATTAGGCGAGCGAGCGGGAAATAAGTTATACTTATTTTCCCTGGTGCACGACCGTGCATCATTGGTGCACGCCGGTGCGTGGCTTGGTATATAAGTGGAACCGTGAGTTAAGTTCATTTCTTTACTCACCCGTTTGCATTTTTAGCCAGTTTCCCTCTTCCTTTCAGTGCCTCCCGTCCTTAGAGAGGAAATCCAGCCACCGGTTGTTCCAAATCCGGCGAGAGAGCAAAGGGATTAGTGAAGTTCCTAAGCATGGAGAGAGGTAAGTGTTCCTTACCTTTTCTTGAGCTTTCCCGACTTGCTTTGTGCCTTTTTGCTGCCATGGATGAATTATATGCATGCTGATGAATGTGTGGATGGCTTATATGTGATTGCATGTTGATTTGGTTGATAGATTTCCACCCTTGAAGCTTGCATGTGTGTATGTATAGCTTTAGAAAGAGAAAGAAGGTATTTCCATGGTAGATCCCGTGATTGATGATGCATGTGCAAGTTGAGGCTCGAATTGTGTTATTTGGGATGTGGTTAACGTGTGTTTGAAGTGTGATTGTGAATGAATGTGATTTGGTTGGCCATTTGTGCATTTTCCGAGCGGTGCTCTGTTGAAGAACCAGACGCACGACCGTGCGCCAGTATGGCACGGCCGTGAGCCTGTGTTTCTCCAGATGCACGCCCGTGTGCACGACCATGCACGGCCAGAAAATGTGCATGCACGCCCGTGTGTCCGCATACGCACGCCCGTGCATAAGCATTTTCAGTGACAATGAATAGTGAATTCCAGTAGCTAGCACGACCAGACGCACGACCAGCGCACGGTCCCGTGCGTCATGGTGCACGCCCGTGCACATTTCATGCACGCCCGTGCATCAGTAGAATTTCAGAAAAATGTTATTTGAATGGGAAATTGAGCATGCGAATTCAGAATAAATATTTAATGGCTTCAGATAAGCATCAAATAAGCATGTAATGAGTTAATAAGCTGCATATGCATGTCATGGCATTACATGTAGCTTCAGAGAGGATCAGGGGATCCGAATTCAGTAGTATTCAGAACCCGATGTACGGGTAAGAGTTAGGGTGAATACGAGGGGGCATCTGTGGGAATCAGCCTTCTGACACCAGTCAGAACGCTGAGCAGTGTTTTCAGATTCAGTTCCTGACACCAGTCAGATGATTCAGCAGCATTTCAGTTTCAGCTCTCTGACACCAGTCAGATCGTAGCAGTGCAGATATCAGATTCAGCTTTCTAGCCGGTAGCTAGAATGGTTAACCCACATGGCCAGGATGCCGAATCCCTGTATTACCCAGTCTGATCAGCACAGCAGGTACCCGAAGGTACAGAGAGAGGTATTCAGATGCATGCATCCAGTTTTCAGTTAGCATGACATGACATACACATCATGACATGCATCCATATGATAATAATGAATGAATGAGATACAGATAACGGTTTCCAGATTCCAGCAAGCGCATAGATGTATGATTAGGGCCGAGGCCCAGGTATGTGTTTGTTTATATGATTGTTGTGCTTGCTTGGGTATTGAGGGAAGTAAGGAGCGCTTACTGGGTGATCTTTATCACTCATCCCCCCTCCTTCTTCCAGTTTTGTAGGTGTTCGTGCTGGGCTGAGGAGCGGTTGGACCGAGGCTGACGGAGAAGGCATGCACACACATCTCGATCAGTGTATATCAGTTTTGGACCTGTGTGGTCGTATGTACTTTTGTATGTACCCAGATGTACAGAGACACTATGTATGTATAAGATAAAGGCTAATGGGCCCATTGTACAGAACAGAATATATATATATATATATTAATGATGTATATTCAGGAAAGCTTCCGCGTGTACAGAAATGTAAAGCATTGTATAGTTTCAGTTATTTTATTTTTCGTAGGATTCCCGTCGCGGGTACCCATATTTTCAGATGATTAATAAAAGTTCCCCAGACATTGTTACTATTCAGCACAGCAGGGGCACTCGTGGCGGCGGGTCCTACACTATCTCACCCCTAAACTCTTCTAAACTTCCAATCTATTACTAAATCCACATCTAACCCCCAAACTCTACCCTAAAGGGCATTTCTAATCCTGAGATGCTACAATAGGTTACGATTAGAAAACAGAAATAAAGACAGAAACAGAAAGAGAACAGAAACAGGAAAAACAGAGACAAGGCTGATAGAAACATAATAGAACACAAAATTATTAATGAGCTTAATAAGTTACAAAAACAGTACAACAGTAAGATAAATTATAATCAGAAAGAAAAGAGAATGGATAAGACAACATACATGAATAACATCATTCAGCATAACATGCTAAATAGTATTTTTAGAAAAGGGATCAAGTGATCCATTTACATCAGTTTTCAGTATTTAGAACCCGATATCTGGGTTTGTAAGTAAAGGTGAATTCGAGGGGGCATTTGTGAGATTTCAGCTTTTTAACTTTGGTCAGATTGATTGGATTTCAGCTTACTGATCCGAAGATTGGTATGGTAGGATATTTCAGCTTACCGGTACTTCACTGGTATGGTTCAACCTATATGACCAGGATGTCGAATTCTTATATTCATCAGTTTGATCAGTATAGCAGGTATTTTTGGATACAAAGATTTCAGAAAAGTTTTATTCAGTCTTTCAGTGTTTTGGATCTTTAGATCCTAATAATAGTTTTCAGAAAGATATTTTCAGTAAATAAACCTAAGGGCAGATATCATGATTTCAACATACCAAGATACATATTACATGGCATGGAAAAAGTATACAGACAATAAGACCAGAAATATATAAGATAAGAGATAAAAGAAAGACTTAAGTTGCATGATATACATTAGAAGTAAAGAAATAAAAGAGTACTCTAAGTCTCAAAAAATTAATAAGAAAGGCAAGAAGAATAATAAATGTTAAAAGAGGATCAGAAGAAGCTATTAGGCTATCAGGAACTTAATTAAGTTCATCTTGATAGCAGTTAGCCAATCAATAATAGCTTAGTCTAGAGCTTACCCGATGGTAGAGGTAGAAGATGCTTATTGAGTGACATGTCACTCATTTCCCTTAGTTTCCTTTCTTGTAGGTTGGTGTTTTGGAAGAGCTGAGCTTGGAGCACGAGATTGTTGGGGTGTGGGATATGGCTTGAGCAGGTTTTCACCCGAGTTTTCAGTTATATATGTATGTATATATGTTTAGTTTTCAGCAGATAACATGTTTGTGGCTCGCATGCTTTGTATTGCTTATGCATTTAGAATGTGCAATATCTTCTATGTTTTCAGATATTATTATTATATAGTAAGTATGAGTTTTATTTCAGAATACTGTACAGTGGGTTTTAGTTTCTCATCACATATTTCTAATTCAGTTTCTACATATTTTCCATAAGCAGTCAACATAAGACTTTTTGCTATGTATATATATATTTCAAAAAAAAAAATTGGTCTACAGTAATATATAACAACGGGCACTACATTTACACTACGTGTTTTTCCGCTGTCATATTTCAACTCAGTAATCAGGTATTTCTGCTATATATTGTTGGAGATATTGAGTACTTTGTCTAATAATATATATATATATATATATTATTAAAATTTTATATTAAAATCATGTATAGTAATATGCAGCAGAAGTGTCTACATCTCTAATCAACACTTTTTTTAACGAGCTTGGTCAAAAATCATGTCCTCTCTAACAGATATTAGTTCCATTTCTGATGGATATCGGGTTATAATACTGGAACTAATGCCTAAGGATCTCTTGATCCATTTCTGAAAATCACTGAGTTGGCATGTTATGTGGAATGATGCTATTTATGCATGAAATATTAGCATTTTCTCTTTCTCTGGTTACATTTCATGTAACTGTATAGTTATTATTGTTTTATTCAATGTATTCTTACTAAAGCTTCCAACTCTTTAACTTATTAAGCTTATTAATGAGTTTTGCATACATTGTTTTGTATTTTGTTATGTTTCTACTAGCTTTCTGTTACTATTTTCCTGTTTCTATCTTTATCTCAGTTTTCTACTAGTAACCTATTACTAGGCTACGCTATTCTAGGACGTAAAGGAGTGTTCTTATACTGATGTAAGATTAAAGTGTGATTTTGGAAAGGTATTCTATCTTTTCTTTTTTATTTTCCTTTTTTTTTTTTGGTTTTTATCTTACTGTTCTATTACTTTTACTAGGTGCACGAGGGTGTGCTAGGTGACACGCGATCGTGCATGGGAATGCACAAGACCGTGCACAAGGTATGTGCTTGATTGTGTTAGCTTCTGAAATCTCATTATAAAACTTTTGCTGGCTATAAGGGGTATGCATCAAGGCATAAAACCATGCCCCACACTTGCACGAGCATGTAATTGCCATCCAACACTCCCGTGTCTTACTTACACGGGCGTTTGAAATTGGGTCTGTGCGCTTAGGTCACATAGGCGTGCACTTGCGAATACAAAATCGTATGCTCAATTCGATTCCTGTAATAACAAGTCTGAAAACTGAAAAATCCTAACTCTTCTCATCCAGTCACTTCCAAACCTCAATCAATGATCAATACAAACACAAGGCTTCTACCAGCATGTATCCATTCATCAAAATCTCATTTCAATCACATCATATCTCATAAATAAAGCATGAAACACATATAAACACACACCAACACACTAGCATGTTTCTATCTCTAAAATCTCATCTATCTTAGCCTCATCAACTTACAATCAAGCTTAATAAACTGGAAACAAGCTTACGTTGCTAAATAACCTAAATAAGAGGCTATATATTCTGAAAATAAGAGAAAAGATAAGGAAATACTTACTTGGAGATGCTAATGGCTTCAATCTCTCTAATTCTGGCTAGATTCCTAACTGAAAGGCTGCTAGAAGCTGGTTTCCTTCTTCTCAATTTGGTTAGAGTTGGCTGAAGGAGAAGAAGAAAAATGGGTGAGAAAACTGGCTACACTCTCACAGGGAAGAAAATCCTTACTTTATATAGTGTGCGACTTAAGGAAGACACACGAGGGTGTGCAGCAAGGCACAGGTCGTGTTCCTTACACAAGGGACGCACAATCGTGTGTCCAATGGCACACAGTCGTGTTCCACACACACCACCATGTAAAGCCGCTAAAAGACTATTTTACCCTTTTAAACTTTTCTAAATTTATTTCTCTGGCTATAAAATTTCTCACATAGCCCTAATTAAAGACCTAAAAAGACCATTTTAACCTTTAAATATTATATGTGCTAATCATTTTTTACTATATCTGGTAGTCTCTGCTATTAAGACATCTAGATCCAACCACCAATAGAACCAAATAACCGTTTCTAGCTACTTAGTTCGGTTAATGGTAGTCTCTGTCAACGGTGGTGTTTTTTTTAATTTTTATTTTATCTTTAAATTTAGTATTTTATTTTTTAAACTTGTACTAATTTTTATTACTTTATTAATTTTTTTTATTATTTTAATATTAAATTAATGTTGTTTTATAGTTTAATTATTTTTATAAATTAATTTTATTATTTTTAAATTTTTATTCAAAAAGATAAAAATATTTTTTTAATTAATTAAGTTTAATAATTAACTATTAAATTTAATGGTTGATTTTGGTTAACAAATTTAACTTTAATTTTTTAAAAGTTTTTGGATGAAATTCCCTTGAGAAAACCTTGGGTGGAATTTTTGTTTGGCCTGTAAAATATTACAGTCAGTGCAAATACCGATGCTTTAAACTTTAATTGATTTGTCCTATATGTACACATGCGAGAAATAAGATGAATTGAAGCACGTGATAAAGATGACGAAAATATTTATTTATTGCTTCCTACTTGAACAAAGTCACACGTTGGCATGCAAGTTCCAGTGGCATGTGCACTTTGCAATTATTTTAATTATATTATATTACAGAGGTAAGAAAGGAGATGAATTGAAGCACGTGTTACAGATGACGAAAATATTTAATTATACCGACCTCCTTTGAGGAAGTCGCACGTTGTACTGGAAGTTCGAGTAGTTGAGGTGTCAAGTCCTTTGTCCATTCTTACAAGAAAATCATGATTCCTTGAATCATCCTACTCGGTCAGTCTGGTGTTCCTTTTTAAGAAACGTGTGATTTGGTCGGGGTCCCACATCGAATAGGAACCTTCTCAGCACCCAGTGCCAACCAACGTTTTGGTATCTTAATTATTAAATCAAATATTTCTGCATTGCTCGCAGGAAATTTTACAAATTTAATCAACATTCTTTCTTCAAAAATTAATGAAAGAACGTGAAAAAAAGATAAAATAAAACAAGGAAATTGATTATTACAGCAAATTCACTAACCTCGATTAATTAAGAACTTTGACAATTCCCGATTGTAGTAGAATCTGAAGAATCTTCGTCAAATCCAATCGTCATCATCCATTGTTGAATTTCATTTTCTCCAATATCCCAGAATTCATTTTCCCTCCCAAATCCAATTTCAAGTCCCATTTCTGTTGTAGAGTTGTTGACAATATTTTCACTATTTATTTGTGACGCTTGTTGTTGTTGTTGCAGTAGTTGTGGTTGTGATTGTACTTCTGATGGAGATGGTACTTCAATTACGGTGTGATTATCTGGAAATGGGAAATTAAGCTTGGCTCTGGGCCCACGAAAATCAATGGCTGCCTTATCATAGGCACGTGCTGCCTCTTCTGCGGTATTAAATGTTCCGAGCCAGACACGTGTAGCCCTTCTAGGGTCTCGAATTTCTGCTGCCCATTTTCCCCATGGTCTTTGTCTCACACCTCGGTAGTTCTTCTTGACTCGCTTCTTCTTTGTCCCCTTCTCATTGTTATTCTTGTTATAATGATTGTTATTTTGATTTTCCTCTGGTTGATTTGGAGGAAAAAAATTGCATCCTAAACACCCTTGAATCTTACACACTTGACATGTGTTCAAATCAGATGACGCCGATAATAAACTATCAATTATTGGTACAGTGGCGATCGAGGACGAGCTAGATGCTATATTACTCGAGTCTTGAAAATGAAACAACTCATGAGAAAGCATGGGATTCGTGTTTTCAGCTATGACGTTTCGAAGAGTAGAAACCATGATGGAGAATTCTTGTTCTCTAGTGAGAGAGGGAGGAGCCGGTGGTTGGATGACTGTGGCGGCATTGGAAATGGTGGCGGCAAATTTTGGTCGCTTGGAGGACTTCTGCATAGTTGTGTTTTTGCTTTGTTGAGTCTGAGATGAAAATTGCAGAGAGTGGAGTGAGGGTGGGCGCCTTTTATATGGGTTGCGGAGTCGACGTGTCAGAGAGCTGTACCGCGTTCACACGCGGATTTGAAAGATATTTGGAGGCACGTGGAGGATGTTTTGGGGAATTAATGTTGTCCACGTGACGCTAGGATCTGGAGATAACGCGGGATTTTGGACGGTTTTTAGTTTGACATTTATTTTAGTGACCCTTACTGAGATCCGAAGGCCACACGACCGAATGATCGCCGGTCAAGTGGTCCAGTGGCCAGCCCAAAGGTTCACATCTTCCTGTCGCACCAGGATTTTTATCTGCCATAATAAACCATAAATTGTTATTTTTTTATTTTAATTTTTGTATTTTTCATGTAAATATACAATAATTAATTTTTTTTCAAATCAGCTTATAACATAGCTCAAAATTACATTCCAAATAACATGTTATTTATTATTAGGGGTATAGTAAAATTGTTCAAATTATAAAATTATGGATGAGTGAATTAAAACTGAGTTACTTTGAAATCGTTTTTTAGCACAACTTGAGCAAGTTGTAAAAGAGTTTGAATCACTCGTTAAACTTGTGAGTCTTAAAAATTTTAATTCAAATAAATTAAAATAATATCGTTTTGACTAAAACATAATAAAACGATATTATTTTAATATTTTTTATTTAATTTGATATTACAATCAAACTCAAATAGCTTGACTCTTTTCAAAGTCTAATCAAACTAAATCATGGACCAGTTTTACTATATATATAAATAAACATTTTTTGTCTTTCACACATAACACTATTTATCTGTAAATTGTATCATATTAAATATTTAAACATACGTCAGAAATCTTTATATGAAAACGTATAAATTATATTAAAAAATATAATAGTACAAAATATTTTATAATAATATAATATAAAATTAACATTAAAAGAAAGACAGAAAAGAGAGCATGAGTTGATTGGATAACGTAACAGTGAGATATAAAAAATACGCGGGCGACGATTCAGGTAATGGAGGGACGGAGGGGCCTGCGTGTTGCCTCGTTTGAAAAAGAGAAGGTGACAGCTGGATAAAAGAGGGAGACGTGGAAATGTAAAAGGCAAAGAGTGAGCTCGACGGTTTACACCGTGGACTGTTTCAAAATTCGTCAAAGTCCAGGAGGACGGAACACAACAGGAAACATCTGTAGCACAAGCCAACAGGTCGACATAAAACAATGACAATTTTTCCCTAGTTTGACTTGTCAAGGACGAAAGGGACACCTTATTTACAACTAAATTATTCAGGATGCCGACCCGAATGCAAAAAACAAAAACTTTTTTACCTTTCTTTTCCATTTCTCAATCTGAGGAATAATCTAATACCAAAACATGGGTTTATCGGGTCAATTGTACAAGAATTGCCTAATGTTTGTACACTGGAAAAAAATAACAATAATAATAATGAAGAAGACAGAATACTACTGGGTTCTTCTATTTCTCCTCTCCACCCCAAGAAGAATTAACCGGAAAACTGTAAAAGACATTTTACCCACCTTATCACATTCAATTGGGCACAGAGCTGAATCTACAAAATAGTCGTTTAGTAATCTCTCCTCGCGGCCAATATCATCGGCAACAACAAAAATCTTCAATCTTTCACCTAATCGTCGTCCTCTGAATCTGCATTTGTTTGCACAGAATTTGTTAACAACCCTTGGTTGAAATAACCAATATGCTAATTGATATTTATGTTAAACAAAGTTAAAAATGACAAGGCAATTTGTTTCTCAGGTTTGTCTGGAAACTCGAAATATTAGATAAGTATATTTACTGTCACAAGGAAAATGTATAGTTAAGGGATAGTGGTAACAGTTAACAATAACCGCAATAAATGCAGACACTTTCTATTTCCAACAAGTCTTTTCTATTCCCCCCAGAATAGACTCCGTCAACTCTTCTTAAAGGAGAAAAAGAGGATAAAGCCAATTCTTCGTACTATAAATGGGACCACTAGGAGTAACGGTAAGAGGTTGGTCTCTTAAATTATGCTAAAAGGGAATTGGTCCCAGTTGACCGATTAATACAATTACATCAATGGCAATTGCCGCAAAAAATGAGAGCAGGAGTTTTCTAGAACTATTTATGATTCACCCCTCTACAGAACCAAAGCAAAACCATAGATTAGATTCACAGAGAGATATCCAGGTCATAGCCAACAGCCGAGCATTTAAGAATAAAACAAAAAAAAAAAAAAATCTAATTACCATTAGTTAGCAGGGCTTACCAGATCTTATATCTTCTCCAACTTTTCCCCTGTTTTTCAGCTGTCTCCTAATCATTGAGCATATGAGAACCCACCAATATATGTGGAACACAAGTAGCATCAGTAACATTGTATTAAAAACATAGTACACGATGGTAGGATAAATCTCCGATAGCTTCAAGTAGTTCCGAATATCATAGCTGAAAAATGCCAACAATAAAAGCAAATATGCTAAAGGAACCACTAAACAGCCAAATGAAGTCTAATCAAATTGGCCATGCAGACAAACCTTGAAGTTTTGATGACCCAAAACGGAAAAAAAACTAGTCGAAACATGAGCCATGAGATAGCAAATAACCCAAAAAATACACTTGCCCCGAGCTCATTCTCAGAATACTTTAATACTTTTGCAGCTTCAAGAAATACATCACTTGCATCATGCAATGCAAGGATAATTGAGCCAATCCGGAAAAAACTGTAAACAGAAAAATTAATTATTTAGTTTCACTGGATATGTGAATAATAGTATGGCATGTTTAATTTTAACCTACTCCTGTACAAAAACCAATAAAAGGCAGATACATGCAAACCTCGCAAGAGTTCTCCTACATTGTATAACTATGTTGATGCTCACATGCTTGAGAAAAAAAAAAATTAGCAAGAAAAGAACAATTTAGTCATACAATTGAGCTCATTTTCAAGCTTGTATCAATAACTTACAGTATTAATACAAAATAACATGCTCTTTATGGTACCTCAGCCACTAAAGGGAGAAAAGACAAGAAATGATTTATAAAATAGTCAAGATAAACATCTTACTTCTATTAACGTAACAACTGAAAGTACCTCACAACTTCGATAAAACCTTGTAAAGGATAAGCTACGTTGCATAACATGACCAGGATTAAGTAATCAGAGTATTTAGTGCCGCAAATGTTGAGGACAAGCATCCCAATGGCAAACCATTCTTAGCTTCTTTTTTAATTGATTGACCTATAATTTTTCCTACTTTTTTTTAATCTTGTTTTCCCTTCATACAGGCAAATTTAATCGAGCCACTCCTAAACCTTAGCGTCAGCAGGATTCAATCTGAAGACCTCTAAAGAGATCCAACGAAACTGAACTAGCATCCACCCGATGACACAATGAGGACTTGATCAGTATCTACGAATAGATACAAAAGGTTCTATAAAGCAACATGATTAACAGGGTTATGGGCCGTATAACAATTAGGGTTGTGAAGTGCTCAAAATAACCCAAAACTCAAAACTTCATCTACAAGTTTGCACGCTACAGCACCACTATTAAACTGACCATACATTCAAAAATTTATAGGCTGAAACACAACAAATAGCATAAACTACCACAGATGTTGCTCCACTACTACCTCAAATCTCAAACTTTTATGCACGACTACAGAGATGATTACACTAATGAAACCTGAAATACTTATACAATTATTGCAAATTCATAAAGGCAGTTTGGAAACCCTCAGGAACATGATTTGTCTTATCATCAAGGCAGCTCAACTTGGTTTTACTTTCTCAAAGAACATGAAATTTGTTTATCACTGAACAATTGTGTCTCCACAACCCCAATTGATATTCCAAATAACTCAAGGAAACAAGTGAATGCAGTACATAGAACAATTAAATGTGAATATAATCATTTTAAAATACAACTTGTGAGATAAAACTTCATTCGTGATATGATTTAACTTTATTAACAAGCAATAAACGATAGAATGTAGTTTCTTCTAAGAATAATTGAAGAGTATAGTTGCCTTCAAAAAATGATCCTAAAACATAAAAATGAGAGATGAACACTAAAAAGTTTTGCCACATCCCTGGTCTGAGTTAGTGTTGTGATATGCTGAAATGCACAATAATATCAAATTCTAATATACTTCCCTGCATGAAAGACTGAACGTGATTAAACCTCACATGATTCAAACATACAAAAACAATACATGGACTCAAACGCATAATGTACAAGTGGATTCCAAACACATGCTTAGCTTGCTCAGGGTTATAATTTGATAACTAGAATGAGATAAACATTACACAAGATCTCTTAGACAAACTTAATTCTTATAACCATTAATCACAAAAATTTCATGCTACAGGAAAAGGTCCAGCAATAATATTTAAACTCTAAAATGTCATATTAAAAACCAAAAAGATGTTATGCAGATGTAGGCCAACAATGAGAACTCGAAAGAATCATATAGAATATCAACAATATTTAGAAACAGCCATCAGCAGCAGAACATATGCCCTTAGGCTATTAAATACTAACTTGAAAGCATAATTACACAAGCTCTGATATTATATTACCTAGAAAGGTACGAGTATCCAATCAGGATAACTGTAATTACATGATGAGACATCATTACAGAGAAATCCTTTCTGCGAGTTTCCCATGTCAAGAGGGCAGCAATGCTGTAGGTGTAAAACCCACATTGGCACATGTAGAAAAGCATTAAAGGAAACCTGAAACAGAAAATAATGCAAGTCATTATGGACAATGATGAAAGGCTAGGAAAAAATGTTATGCGCATGTAAGTAGGAAGGCCAAAGATATATCGTGAATTGAAGATTCAAAAATAGATTCATTCCTTGACAGTCAAATTCTTATACCATCAGATAGCAACAAGTGCATTACTGGCATGCCGTCTCCAGAATACATACATGCATATATATATATATATATATATATATATATATATATATATAATACACACATGCTTAGAGATAGATGAATTGATACTAATCTGTTCAGAAAAAAAGAGAATTGCAAGTCCTTATTCTTTTCACACATTTTTCAAGCCCTTGGACAAAAGAAACCACAGTTTAATAGAAATCATTTCACTGAAAGAAAACTAATAAAGAAAAATATAAAAGTACATGGGGCTCATTTTTATGAAGGCTGGGCTGCACTTTCATTTTTGGACACTTTGCTCTTTCAGTAGTCACATAATATCAATTAAAAAATGCAAGGAGATTGCCACACAAATTAAAAAAATAATAGTAGTTATTTGAACATTAAATCCAATTATGCACACTACAAAAGCACCTATTGACACTAAATGTACACCATTCAGCCATACAGTACTTAGACTATCAATCAAAGTATATGCTATACTCACTTGTGCTTTTAGTACTCAGGTAATATCAAATAAAAAGTGCTGGGTGATGGCCAGTCACAAATAAAAAAAAAAATTAATACCAGTCATTTGAACATTAAATCCAATTATGCACACTACAAAAACACCTATTGGCACTAAACATACGGCAGTCAGCTATACGCTACTTAGACTAACAATCAAAGTTTATGCTATACTCACTTCAGTTCTTGATTTGGATAGCCATCAAAGTACAATTTTGTATCTCTGAACCATGGCTCATGGTAGGCAATTTTGAGAATACAAATTTCGACAGTAGCATAGTATGTCAACTTCCACATAGATTCTGAACATTTCCCAACTTTTGCCCTCATAGCTTCATTCATCTTTAATGGGAGATTTCTATTACTCAACAACCAGATGGCCACCCTCTACAAAAACATGAAGAGTGATCAACATAAGAACAAAAAAATTAAGTGTTCATCAATCTTAGACACTCAAACATTTACAGGATCATAAGTACAAATAAAAGTGTTCCGTTCATAAATTATTGCAAACAATATGTAAACTGAATTATTTCTTACTTTGTTCATTGAAAAAATAAAGTTGCTTACTGTGATCATAGAAAAAAATAATTTTATGTTCTTCATTACTGGAAGTCTGCTAGAGATAGAACATCATTACAGGAAAGGATGGACAATTCAAAATAAATACAGAATTAACTAATAAAATGAATTTTAGATAATTGAAAACCGAGCAGAATTTCAACCGACAGCTTCACTTTTTACACCCTGCCACAGGGAATAAAGAGTGAGGCGGAACCAACATAAGAAAATTGCCTTTCGTTTCTCATAATTGAAAGTTCAGCATATGCTTCTACGAAACATGACATTAAAATCCAAGCCATATTGTTAAAATAAACTCGTGTACGCGTCTATATAACATTTCTAGAAACTGGAACATAGGAAATTAAAATCTAAGTTTCATTTCTAGCAGCTCAAAAAATTATAACACCACTTGATTAGTATCTTAGGATGCATCCAAACATGAGAGATTACAAAACTTCGCTAAAATCATTTAATATTTTTCTTCGTTATCATCCATTAATAGGAACTACGTTGCAAAGAGAAACATTCTGCTTCAACACAATGCAAAAGGTCAATTGATGTATCAAATTCACTTATTCATTAGACACCTTTTCCATAGTCACCACAAGAAACAACTTCCGTTCTTGCTTGCTATTAAAAACTCTAACCCACCACAGTAGAATCAAATAATGCAATCCAAAGTGATTGAAAAGCTACACAAAACTTAAACAAATTCATATTTGAAAACACATGTAAGTGTATGCTACAAAATGCCCCTGTGACCTTGAGTGCATAACAGATACGATGATATTGTCAAATCTCGAATATACATGAGCTTATGCATGAAGCAATATTAGAAAAGTCCTTGTACCACAATTTTCACCACCAATGAGACCGTCCCTCTCACACTTAAAGACAACAGAAAATGATCAAGCTTAAGCAGAGATAAGTACTATTTGAAACAGATCAAGCTTAAGCTGAGATAAGCGCTATTTGAAACAGATCAAGCTTTCATGCCATTTATCATTCAGGCCCCAAGTGCCACTTTATCATCAATAATTGCTGTCTTTACAACTTTCTACTTTTTTGCTTTTTCCTGTTCACTATTTTCCTCCTCTTCTCTCTTCCTTCCACAATTTTACTTCACAAGCATTCTCAGAAACTAAATAGATTTCATGAGTCAATGAGGTTCAGCTTCCACGTTTTTAAATGCAAAAACTCCAATATCCAGCAAAATCTCCAACTAATCCCCAATCTTTCATCCAATGACACAAGCCAAAAAGAACAACAACTTGCAATGAATTCTCCTTTGCTTCCCAGACATCAACAAAAACCTAATGCAACTACTAAAAAAATCAACCAAAGCTAATAATGCAGCTGAGCTCAATCATCAAAATATCTCTCATTTTCTTGGCTTTGACGAGCACAACGGGCACTCAACCAAACGAATGGTGAAAACAGAACCCACTCCAATTCAACATCCAGCAAAAGCAACACAAAGGCTGAAAGAATTTAAAGACTCAACTGAAAGCAACAAAGCGAAATCTTACTCGAAAGATGTATTTATCGAGCAAGAACCTGGCGACGACGAAACCGGGAGCGAATAACAGGGCGATGACGAAATGCCACGTGTCGGGCGGTCCACTTCGATTCCAGATCGAGCCCATGCGTGAATTGAAACGAATTGAAGCGAGACTAGACTCCTCAACATTAACTAAAATACATCCAAATAATCATCTCCAACAATTGAATTGAAATGACTTTGTAGAGGTTTCGACCTGCCTAAAATCAACCTCTGCCCTGTGGAGGTGGAGGAGGAGGTGCAGGTTATGATCGATCGGAGTTGCGCTTAGCTGCGTGCACTTAAATTTCAAGCCTATTTTAAGATAGTTAAATTTAAAATCAATAATAATTTTAAGTTCGTGGGTCCCGCCAATCCAGAACGTGACACGTGTGATGGATGCGAAGGTCAATTCCCAAGGGTTTATTCTACTAATTATTAATTAATGATTAAGAAATTATTAACCTATTTTCTGCAAATTAATCAATATAATTATTAAATTGGGCAAGCCCAAATAGGCAAGAAAACTTGAGGGCCTTAAAGTTGAGCTGGGGCAGGTAGGCGAGTGCCAGTTGCCCTTAATTTCTAGGTCACCTCCTCTGAAATGCCCTTCATTTAGAAGTGTGGTAAGTCATTGAGAAAAATCAGTCATGGGGCCACCGCCCAAGCGCAATCGGACAATGGCTTCAAGTAGGCTTAGATCTGATTTATTTGCCCTCCAAGCAAGGGCACCACCCCCATGTTATATTATTCATTGCATACACGCGGCCTTTCTAAGACCAACTGATTGAACCTCTCAGATCATGGCATCCATTCATCAAACTTGTATAATTACATGGGGAAAATATCCCAATAATCAACTTGCTTAATGCTTATTAAATAGTAGTTAACTTACACACTTAGAAATTAAAGCTACAATTACAATAATAGAGTTTGGTTAGGAAATGGCAAATGAAGCTTATTTGGGAGAGGTTGATGGTTTTGATTCTTTCCAAAATCTGGCTGGGAGCCCTTGTTGAGGAACTGGGAATGGGCCATACTGAATCCCACTTAGAGATCCCACCAATTCCCACCTGCAGAAAAAGAACAGCCACGTCAAAATCAACGGGGGCTTCGATTTTTTTTTGCCATTGATTGATTGAATCACTAATCGGAAAACTTTACCTGAAGTTGGTGAGGAGATAGTGGATGAAAATGAGCATCTCCAGCTTGGCAAGTTCTCTGCCGGGGCAGGCGTGCACTCCACTGCCGAAAGGCATGAAGGTGTTGGGCTTTGGGGCTACCTGCAATCATCCAATAGTTTGTAATTTTAACCACTAGTATTAGCTCATCCTGGCGTGCCCAGAAACACAAGTATCAAACATTCAAGCACTTTTTACCTGAAATCTAGATGGGTCAAATTTTTTAGGATCAGAGAAGAAGTCTGGATTGTGATGGATGTTCCTGAACAATGGCATCACTTTCCAACCCTTTGGGATGAGGTACCCTTCAGATTAAGATCCAAGTTTTTAGAATAAGGACCTCTTAACCAGAGGGATAAAAAAAAATGGAAGAATCTTCTAGTTGAAGTCCTCACCTTTGTATTCACAATCAACTACTGCTTCCCTGAATGTAAAAGATATGATGCTTGCCATCCTCAGACTCTCCAGGATCAACTGAAAGTTCAGAAAAGTACAAACTTAGCCACTATTAATATCACTTTTGTCATCCAGTTGTGACATAACAGAATATTGAGGAGACTTACCCTATGTGTGAGTGGCATATTCTTGGTATCTGCCCAGGTTAAGGATCTCTTTCCTGCTGCTATATTTGACTCGTATATGGCCTTTTGCTCTGCCTGTAAAAAAGAGCCAGTTAACAATAAAATTGTGCGTATCTTTCTCCTGATTGTTCAACAGATTCTTATATATCTTAATTACCTTTACATCTTCCAGAAGTTTTGGGTTATCCTGAAGGTATTTTAGAATCCATGTTAAACCACTAGCTGTAGTGTCCCGAGCTGCAAATAGTACTCCAATTATGTTATCAGCAATTTGATCCTCTGATAAAACTTGCCTCTCTCCATCTTTGAAGTTCAAAAGATTACCCAAAAGATCCTTCTCCACTATTCTTTTCTCCTTCCTCTCACTGATGATCTCACTCACAATCTTACTCAGCCTTTGCCTTGCCTTCAATTAGACAATAATTTATCAAAATAAATCGCATATGTTAATTAGACATGGAAGAGTACTTACATAAAACAACTGAGTTTCTTGAGTATTACCAAGAGGGCTTTGTGATATGCAGTTCCTGGAATGTTTGTGGGAAAAGAATTGTAGCCTTTGTTCACTATATTATAGTTCTTCTTCAGCTTCTCTCTGTGGCTTCCATCCAAATGACCAAAGATGGAGAGAATGCCAACATCAAAAGAGAACTGTAGAGGATCAAATCAAACCCACATGTTAGCAAACCATTGATCCAAACAAAAGGTAGAGGACCCATATGCATATAAAACTCTGAAATACTAAACCGTCGAACAAAATTATCAATAAAAAAACAAATTTCTGAGCAACCCCACCAAGTATTAAATTAACTCAACTAGACAGGCCAAAACAAGCTATCAATAAATAAGGAACACAAGCTTCACATTAGAAACATGTACATATATAATTAATTATAATACCTTCTTCATCTCGTTATAAGTGTTAATGATTTGTCCATCATTGGCCACCCATGAGTCCAAGCTAGAAATGGCAAGGGATTCAATATCGGGAATCAGTTTCTTAATCGATTCAGGGGCTAATGAAGTCTGAACAAGCTTCCTGAGGTGAGTATGATAGTGTCCCTGGTGAAAGAATAAAGCTGAAGGGCCGATCATCTTCTCTTTGCCTCTGGGATACGTCGGCTTGAACAAATGAGCATGAGTAACAAGTACAAACTTTGCGGCTTCATGACTCGCTAGCATCACACAAGGGTAGCCGAGTATGTGGGATTTGAATATCTCCCCATATCTGAAACACGCGAGCAAAATAGCAACTCCGAATTAGTACATGCAGAGAAAAAAACATCAAAACAAATAGATGGATATTTTGTTTAGCTCGAATAATATATAAGAAACCTTTTTTCCTTTGCGGCGAAGAACACATTGGGGTCCTGAGAGTACATTTGGAGAGTTTCGCCAACGTAAGGCCATCCCATTGAGCCTGGAGGAAGCTGAGCAACTCGTTTAGTGTCTCTCCTTTTCTTCCTCACGAAGGGATAATACGAGAGAAGAGTTGAGAGGAAGAGGAAAATGTAAATGAAAATGGCAACAGTCTCCATGAACAAATGTATCTCAGATAAGAAACGATTAAAGCTGGCTATATAGTGAAATATGGAGACCAAAAGAATGATCAGTGACGAAGGGTCAAGTGGTTTATATAGAGTCCAAGATTAGAAAGCAGAAGAGGAGCAGCAGAGGATGCTAATTTGGTGAAATATGTAAATATTATACAGAATTAAATTTGATTAAATTTAATGTAATTCACATCTCCGAATTAAAATGAAGCTACAAAATGAAGTGGGTAGGACATAGACATAACATTAAATGGGGACCAAGTCTCACTAATATTTAGTACATATGGATCATATTTCATTTGTATACGTATACTCAAAATCAAAATTTATTTTAAAACATTTTAGGCAATAATCATTTTGATAATTCTTAGACAAATTTAGTATGTAACTTATTTTTTTAAATCTTAATTTTTTTTTTTTTAGATCTTAAATATAAGTTTTAATAGGTTATACCTTAAATCGATCTTGTTAAGAACCTAATTCATTTTATAAGATTCTTAATATAAATATCACTCTTGTGGATATAAATTAAGGTTTAATGCTCCTTAATTATGATACTATTAATTAGTCATAAGTAATTACCAAAAACCCCATTTGATTTTATTATAAATTACTAATTTATTATTTTTGGTAAAATTATAAAAGGCTCATGAACGTTTAATATAGAAGTTAATTACTAATCTACCAAGATTTTTATTAAATTATAAAAATACGACTAATCTTTATCATCAACTACAGTCGTTAAAAGAGAATATTACTGTCGAAAGTGGTGTCGATTGGGGCAAAAGTAGTCGAAATGACAATAGGCAATATAGAGGTTGCCATTAGTAGAGATGGAGGAGTTGCATTGAGTGGGAGCTTCTCACCAATGAAAATCAACAACTAACCATTGCACAGGGTATAATGTTACATGTGATCACTTTATTGATTGAGTAATAGATTTGGCTGTCGTGAAAATTGTGATGTCGTCCACCAATGTTATTGTCAAAACTTTTCCAAATTCTATCTTTAAACTGATAAGACTCCGAACCTTATCCATTTTACACAATGAGTTTTTTGATGAGATCTTGACGATTGTCAGACAACTTTGCTTTTTGGAAGTTATGGAATAGGAAGGAGATAAATTCTCCAACAAAATCCCTTCATAAGGTTAAATTTGATGAAACATAAAAGAACAATTGACTTTGTTATTAGTGCCAAAAAGGGATAATAAAAAAGAGAAAATAGAAAAAGTAAAGGGAAAAGAGAAAACAAATTGTTCGTATTAAATGACATTTTTAACCTTCATTACGATGATTTTCATTAACAAAAATAGATGATGGATGAAAAAAATAGACTTTTTAAACTTAAAGATAGAAATTTGTCATTTCATTAAAGTTTAGGTGGAATATAATAATTTCTCATATATTTATAAAAGAATATAGGCCAAGTGAGTTACATCCCACCTGAACTTTAACGAAACAATAATTTCCCACTCTTTAAGCCTGACAAATCTATTATTTGGTCTATCTGTTAAAATCAGCCATTTGTTTAACAATTAAAAAGTATTTATGTCACTTTTTACAATATATAATAAGAATAGTATCACTGAAACCTTTAATAGTACAAACAACTTATATTTCACCTTATCTACTTTATATGGTTTTTTGTTTCTATCTTCCTTTTTTTCCCCCTTTTATTCCTCTTTCTCATTTGTTGGTTGGTGACAAACTGAGCGAGAACTCATGGATTCAATTTGAATTGGTGGTGAGTAAGGTTGACAATGTCAAGAAGTTGTATACAAGGTTAAAAATATAATGATAACAATAGAATTCAATCATACAATTGTGAGAAGTTAAAAGTCTAATCGACAGTAACACAAGGGTAATAGTAATTAAAGAGAAATAATCTTACCGACGACTTTTTATAATTTTTAGGTTTTATAATTATTAGTTGGTGATTGATAAAAATTTTAGATTTTTTTTAAAAAGTGGAGAAGGGCCCGGGAATGACACATTTACTTTCTCATTAATTTTATAAGAAAAACTTATTTTATTCAAAAAAACAAGAAATTGTTATTTAATTCGCTCCAGGGTAAAATAAATAATATATTACCTATTCATTAATTTTAAAAAATATATATTATCAATAAATTTAATAGACAGAAAAATAGACTTTTCAAATATAAGGGTGAAAAATTGTTCTTTCATCATAATTTGGGTGAAAAATAGTCATTGAGCCTATTAATACAACTAAAAAGGATTCATGAGCAAAACACATTATTGGTCTAGCCATTTTATAATAGATGAAAAGACTAGTTCCTACTCAAGTTTTGATAAACTTACCATTTTCATCTGTTAAATTTAAAAAAGTTAAATTATCACCTATGAGTCGAAGTAAACTATTAATTTTAATAATTAAAAAATATTTATGTTATTTTATTTAAATATTTTAGTAAAGATATATTTGAAGCATAAATATCATTTTGATTTTATAAAAGGTAAATAGATATTTTTCTTATTTTGTTTTAAAAATAATTATATTTACTCATATATTTTAAAAATATATTATAGTCTCAATAATTTATAATAGTTTATAATATGATATTTATATTTCTTATTGATTATATTTTTAGGGTATAATTGTTACTTTTAAAACTATTAAAAGACATATAAAAATTTTAAAAAGCACCCTCAAATTTTTTTAAATTATAAACTTCTTATAAGTTTAAAAAAATCCAATTTTTTTTCAAAATTAAAAAAATTAGAGTTGAATTCAAACCGAATCAAATGCGAATATATATATATATTCGTTTTCAGGTTCGTTCGTTATGATTTATTTCGTATTTAGGTTCGTATTCATCGAATTTTTTATAGTAGAGTTCAGATTTGAGTTCAGGTTTAAGAGTTAGGTTTGTATTCGTGTTCCTATTCATGCCAATTCATATAATTCGTATTTATATTTTATGAAAAATTATAATTAATAAAATATAATTAAAAATATTTTAATTTAAGTTTGAGTTCGTGTTCATATTCGACTCATACAGTTTATGTTTTCGTATTTATAAATTTTCAGAACCGGATCAAGAATATTTTTGTCTTTCAATAATTTTACAAAGATTTTAACAGAATCTGTTAAACAAATTTAAGGAACTATTAAAAATTTGATTTGTTCTAACTTAATAAACAAGAATAGGTCATTTCATCAAATTTTTAATGAAAATTAATCATTTAGCCCATTAATATGACTAAAAAGGATTTATACACAAACAGAGCATGAGTGGTCTAGCTATTTATAATAACATAACAATTACTTTCAAACAGAATTAGGTTCCCACAGAAGGCCCTCAAATTAAATGAGGAAGGCCAAGGCAAAATTGCCTACCTTTGCCCCCCCTTTTGTTTTGGCACCATATAAAGTATGAACTACTAAGGGCTAAATAGTTTGGTAAAGCATCTGTGTAAACAAAATATCTTCAGTCACACACACCCACCATTACATTTTTTATGCTTAATATCAACTAGAAGAGGCATATAATTATTTTTTAAATTTTTTTCTTGTGTAAAAATTTGGTTAATTTGGGTAAAAATAGATAATTGTCGAACTCAGTATGTAATAAAATTTACAATATTTATTATGACATCTTAATTTAACATGATATATAAAAAATTAGGTTAAAATTCAGGTTTTTCGATATAAATTTTAATTTGAATTAATTCAAAATTAAATTAGATTATACTTCGAATATTTATGAATTTTATTTAAAAATTTTCTTTTTATTTTTGGGTTGTAATAAAAAAAAAAATGGTTACTTAAATGATTGAATAGCTTTAAAGAATGTAATTTTTTACATCATTTGCTAACAAAGCAAAATATAATATTTTGTATTTTACTAATAATTAATTAGGATAATTTAAGAAAGAAATTGAAATATTAAAATCACTTAGAATAGTGACAACAATAAACGAACTTTATTTAATTCGAATCATATTAGATCAATCTAAATATAATTTTTATCGAGTTAAAGATTAAAAATTGTGAAACAATTTTAACTCGGATTAGGTTAAGATTAAAAAATTTTGACTCAAAATCCGAATTGATATGATGTAAATACGAATTAATAACATAATTAATCAAGTCTATGCTCATGCCCATATAATCAAATACACATTATAACTAACTTATGGAATATTCGTTCTTCTTCATCGAATAATCGTTTTATGCTTTCAACAAACACAAATAATACCATATTTAGTAAGAAAAGTTATTTGTAATTTCGATTCAAAATTTTTTTTTTTCTAGTGTAAAAAATAGGATCAGATATAAACGACATATGCTGGAGCTCGTTTGAGTTTGATTTATTTGAAAGTGATTCAATACAGATGTAGATGAACACAAAGAAAAATTTAAATGATAACAATGTTGACTTGTGAATATGAGTGTGAATAACCCAAACAACGGATATGAATTAAATATAAATATCTTCTATTAATAATGAACTTTATATATATATATATATATAATTTGATTCGAATTCAATTTTTAATAAGATAATTCTCTAAAATGACGTGAGGGCGAAACATTGAAAACGAAAAAAAAAAAGAGTAGGGTTAGTTTCTTTCATTTGACAATCTTCGAGCCGTTTCTGAGGTGGGGCTTGTTTAGCCGGCGCCCGTCATGTGCATGATGGACCCAGTACTACGGCGGTGCATTACAGCTCACACGTTCTCGCCGTATGATCCTTAAATATCAACAAATCAGATGGCCGACATGTCATATCGGGGACCCACATCAAATTGTATGCGGACACACGTTTCCAAGTTGCGAAACTTGGAACATTCGCGATGAAAGCGGCCCTCACAACAACAAAAGAATCATGACATCAGATCAAGTTGAGAGGACGTCAGCTTGTGATTAAAGGTCGTGATCAAATACCAGCTGTACGATACCACGTGTCGAGATCATGTGGTGAAGGTCCAGAGAGTTCGTGACTAGAGCCAATAAATCTAAAGGGTGTTTACCAAAAACAGCAAGCAATAAAAAAAAAATCTATTTCCATCACATTTTTGGTAGAATTCAATTCCATTAAGACAATATTTATTCTAATTTCTAGTAATAAAGTTAAACAAATTTAACTTTACAACTACTTTCTTTATATAGTGGTTGATTTTAACAACTTAATTTATTCATCATAAATAATAATTTTTTTTCTAATTTTAACTCAATTTTGTCACTTTTTTTTTTCATATATTACAAAATATAATTTTAAAAATTTTAAAAATATCATAAGAGAATCCCCTAATGCAACCCTTTAACTGAAATAAGCCATGCAATTAAAAAATCTTCACAGAACATTTAAAAAATAGGATAGTTTCAAACAAAATCTCTAGAACCCTAACCCTAACCCTAATTTTTTTTTTTCTTTTACAAGGAAACTCAACCCATGTTTATGCTTAAACAATCCTTTAGTATATGCACCTTTTAACCTAATTAGTTTTTCATCTTTCGGTTTAATCGAATGGCAAGCCAAGATAGTTTCAGGCTAATGACCACACAAAGTTTGAAAAATCCTGAGTGATAATTTATTTCACAATTATCAATAGCTTAAATCAAGATCTTATTTTGATATAACAAAGAAGATACTTAACCCTAAAACTTATGATATATTGTCGCAGGAGAAACCGTCCCTTATTGTCACTTAAGCTATACTTAGAGGGCCTAAATTAAGATTAAACAAAAATTAATCAAATCAATTGAACTAAATTAATTTAAACGAAAAACCACCATTGTTTGAGTTGCTTTATCGATGATTACAATTTTAAATTTTTTATAAATTGAATATTTGATTCAATTTTGGTTTTAGAAAATAAAATCTAACAAATCTGAACCGAACTAATATATATATAAAATAAAATTATGTCTTTTTTAAAAAAATATAGTTTATTATTAATTTCTTTAGGATATGAAATGTTCAACTATAAAATTCAATTTGGAACGAGCTACTTTGGATAGATAAATGCTCTACGAACACCATAATTGAGCAAAGAATTAATTTGCTAATATGCAAATTATGCTTTAATTTTTCTAAAAGTTAAATCTACATGCTGAAATTTTTTTTATTTAGAGGATTTTTTATATTGTTATTTTAATTTTTATTGATTTTTTGTCGTTATAATTTTATTGTTGTTATGTTATATTATTTTAATATTTATTAAAATTTTATGGTTTTTAAATTTTTTTTTACTTTATTTATTTTTTATTTTTGTCATACCGATCAAATTAATTCTTCGGTTTGGATTTTTTAGTGTTATTTAGTTTGATTTAGAGTTAAAGCATTTAAAAACCAATTTTATCAGTTTTAAACCGTTAAAGCCGAACTATAAACACCCCTTCTTGGAACCTTATCTTTATAAATATTTATGAGGAAAATCGAGTATAATGTACTACAAAAGATTGAAACCTAACATTCCTTTCCTTTTATTCAAACTTAAAATCACTCCAAAGATGAAAATTGGCAATTTCTTTGACCCATAACTTTTTCCACATGAATAGTTTCAGAATCTACTCTAAAACTTCAACTTACAATCGAACAACACTCAGAATGATTGAATTTATGAAAAATAAGGGGGATTCGAGTTTATATATATAAGAATATATTCATCAAAATGATAATTAATGGTTACATAAATTAAATATCTTAAATGATAAATATTTATTTTAAACCCCCTAAATTAATTTAAGGCCAAAGCACTTAATCCCACTCAAAGTTCTTTTTAAATGTTGAAGTCCCATTCATCAACTTTTTTAAAACTTAAACATGTAATAATAAGATTTTTTTATCTAATTTTATCAATTTTTATGAAAAACCAAATTATCTTCAATTAAATAAAAATATAAAATAATATTAAAATAATAAAAAATATATTTAAAAAATAAATAAATAACATTTGAAATGAACGGCCTCTATCACTGTTTTTTTTTTTCAATTTTTTATTAATTTTTTTAAAATATATTTTATTAATTTAAATTTTAATATTATTTTAGTATTTTTATAAATTTTATATTATTATTTTAATTTTGTTATTTAAAAAAATATTTAATAATTAATTATTAAATTTTTGTATTGATTTTAATCAATAAAAAAATATTTAAATTTTAAAAATTTAATAAACGAGACTTTGTTTACAAAAACCTCCGGTGGGATTAAGTCCCTTGACCTTAAACAAAATCTCAACCCATCGCCGCCTCACATGTTTTTTCGCCACAAAAATGTAAAGCAATCATACAATTTCAGGATTCTTTTTCTGACATTTCTATTCCTGAAGCATGCCTCATTTTCCTCCTTTTAACATTTTGAACGATGGATCATTCGGCCTGGGAAATGAATTCTTCTTCCCGTACTTTCTGTCTTGTACTTCAACTTTAAATCTAAGTTGGTTTTTGTTGTAACATTTCGAATTTTGTCCGCCATTTGGCACAGAATATCATAGGCTCCGTGCCATTTCAGTTGTGGAAAATGAGTTGGATTTACAATTTGGGTGCTTTGCAAAAGGCTAGTAGTATAGCCAAAATGCGATGCGTTTGGGGTAACAATATTGCATTGGATACCTATGAGGGGTAGCTCTGAAGGCACACTCAAGATATAATTTATTCTTTTTTTAGTTTCGGTCCACGGAAATTGAGAAGATTTGGACTTGTTATGTAGCCGCCCCTGTAGGTGAGGCTGAGTATCTACGATTCCGATTCCAAACAGGTAAGATTGAATCTTTCAGTAGATTTTCAACAGCGATGGCTTGGAGAAACGCCACTGCTCTACGACACTCACCCATCCTTCTCACTTTCGATTCTTCATGAATTCCCTTTTCCTCACAATTCCCCAAACTCTCTCCCTGTGCTTACACTTTCGCCCTCCCCATTCCATATCAATTACATGAACCCAAAATCCGGTAAACTTAACTCTTGAAGAATAATGTCGTAGATAACATCATCTAACTATCAAAGAACGAATTTTTAAATAGAAACTTAGTGGTATGACACATCATTTACATATCAAAATTCTTCAACAAGTGAAGAGCAAGTTTAGTAAATCTATTTCAAATAAAAAGAAGGCTTGATCATTTGAATAACGTTGCTTATGTCCTAATACTTGATCAATCAAACTAATTAGTCTGGTTTGGTTTTTAAACTCAAGCTCAAGTTTAAGCTTTGGAGTGTTTGGTTTATCAAATTATGAACTTTAGAAAATTTCACTTTGAATCAATTAAAACAATATTGTTTTGATTAATACTTATTAAAATAATGGTATTCTCAAACCTAAGTTAAACTCAAGTTCAACTTTTTTTTAAATTAAGTTGAACTCAAATTGATTTAAGGGGAGTTCATCGAACTCAAGCCTAGAATCAAATATGAAATTCTCAAGTTAAGTCAAATTCAAACTGGTTTAAACTCAAACTTAACTTAACTTATCTCAAATCCATTCCTAACATGAGTTGTCACTATATCACATGTCAATAAAAATCATTATAATGATGATTTGACAATCTATATCGCCTTAAATATAAAATGGTAACAATATTTCAAACAATTTTTATGACAGACATGTCATCCATGCCAACAAAAGTGTCTTTCTAATTCTTTTGATGACAAATCAATTATCTTATTTTATAGTGTATTGATTGTACAAAACTATCACATCAAGGTTCAACTTTCTTTACCCTTCTCTCGATGATAATATGCTTCACGATTCTTAACTCATCATCTTATGAAAAGATAAAATGATGAACTCATTCTCAAATTTATTCTTGTTGCACATTAGAAATAGTCGATTGGACTAAGTTGCAATAGGCGTAGACATTTAGGCCACATAGGAAAACTATCATACTCTCCTGTTCCGCGTACACAATTTATAAGTGGATTATTCAAAAGTCACTTGAAGTTGGTCTCTATCGTAAGCAAGTGCATGAAGTTTCTCATTGACCGTAATAGGAATAATTAATGCAATCCTCTGTTCCCAACGTACAATAATTAGAGGCTACTAGATTGACATTTTCAATTGCATATGTCCTCACACAAACGTGTGTATGAAGCATCTTATAAGTATCATACTTTTATATCAGGTTTATAAACTTAAAATTATGCTTAAATTGACATTTTATGTCAAAGATCACACAATAATGATATAATATCTCTTTATACCGAAGATCACACAATATTAACATTAATTTTTTGTCACAAATCTCATAATAATGATTATTATCCATTATTTTCGTATCAAAGATTACACAATATTGAAACGTATTCAATTCCCACTTCATTTTTCTCGTAATATCTAATTGTGTTACTGTTTTATTGTTTTTTTATCAGACACACAATTGTTTCCACCGTTTTTTTCACGTAACATCTCCATAAAGACACAATTATTTCCATCGTTTTTTTCACGTAACATCTCCATAAAGTTATGTCATTGCATTGTACAATTTTCCGCATTAATAGTACTCAACCCTCATCCACATAAACTACTCACCGAATCTTAATCCAGTTATCAACTGTAAACGCACATATCCAACATTATTTAGACTTGACAAAATATTTTCCGTCAAAAGCGAATGCATGCATGCTTATCTAGCTTTTATGACGAAGAAACAGTTCATTGTGGACTTGTGGAGAGTGCTATCATGAAGTCACAATCAAGAAGCACACTCTTCTTCCACGTCTCTAATTGAAGCAAACCAGCATGCTTAAGATTCTTCCTTGCTGCTACTAAAATAACACACGCTGTTCAAGTACTGGTTCAACGAGAAAGGGGCTTTAATTTGCAAGCGATGTCTCACCGTATCGATTCTAAGATACCTATAACTAATATCAGATATACAAACTTATTGAAATAGATATGTAGTTTGACAACATAATCTTTAATGCCATTGTGGGATATATTTAGATTCGATTCATCTCTGTGCCATCCTTATCACCTCTTGTTATGCTCCCTGTAACATCAAATAATATTTTCGCACTAGCTTTTTCTGAAATCGCATGCAGATAACAAGTGGATAGAATTGATGGTAACATTTTATTCTTGTCTCACTGTTTCTGTTATATGGGTTTGTCCTTCATTTCTCAAAGATTTGCATGGATAAGAAACGAAGTTCATTCACATTATTGATTCCGCATAATATTTTATGAGTGTAAACAAAATTTGGAGAAACATCGAATTACCTGATCAGATTTTAGCAAAGCTTTCATGGTATGATTTGAGTAATAAGGTGGAAACAAATAAACAATGGCAGATTGTGGTAGTATGCCAATCTATAATGATGTGGAAGAAAAAGCGCTTCCAGATTCCCAGAATGATTAGCATATCCACCTAAATCAGCCAAACAATCCTGACACCTTTTTCCGTTTTTGGATCATACGGCGCCTGGATAAGTATAACTGTCATCTATCTTCCTCCTCCTCCTCCTCCTCCTCCTCCTCCTTAATCACCTACTCTCTGTGCCTTAATATTTTAGCACACAACTCAATGAAAATCCTTATCTCCATATCGCTTCAAAAACAAAAACCATATTTCCATTAATCATATTACAACAAAATTTAGAACAATTCAGAAATCTCTTTTCTTACAACAGAATCAAATATTGAAATGGACTACGATGTAGACAAAAGTTAATCTCGACTTACTTGTAGGGGCCTGAAATTTCTTGTAAGAAAAGTGATGGGGATTTGCGAAGGTTTCAAACTTTATATGATAAAATTTTGTTCTACGTGGGCTCCAAAGTGTCACCTTAGTGTATATTCCTCACATGCATGCCACATCAATACTGACGAACCACCAAGTTATGTATAGTTGAATTTTACTATACAATTATAGCGTTTATATATAATTGAATTTGATGAAGGAAATTTCAAAGTTCGTTTTGATGAAACTCCAATTCTTGTTAACTTTTTCATTTGTGGTCTACAATTGAGAGAGTAGGATAAAGAGAGCGCATGTTTCCACTGTTGCTTCGTCTTTCTTCATATATCTTCTCCTGAGTTCTTTGTGGGCAAGAGTGTTCTTAAATTATATATTTCCACTTAACATTGTGATCAAATGATCCTTATGAATGAAATTCACAGTATCTAAAATAAGCTAAAAACGCAATACCAACGCAAACATGATTGCAACATATGTGGCTTTCTTGGAGGTTGATCCAAGGGAAAATAAGTCTTCATATAATTAATGATAATTCTCATCTATCATTGGCCTGCCCCCAAGAAGCTCCTATATCTAAAAGAATATTCACCTACAAACCAATTCTAACTGGTTGTTTATGAGAGTTTCCATAAATTAAATGCATGTCCCAATTGTGCATTTTCTAAATTTCATGCATTATTTGATTCTTTTTTGGTCATGTCTCCATCTCAATTAGATGTGGGAAGACTATTTTGTAGCTGTTGATATTAACTACTCAAGCTATAAAGTTGTTGAATCATAGGTAAACCATATAATTTGAGGTTGCTGGCTCTTGATTTTAACTGCTCAAGCATGTTGTTGCGTCATTTATGTTGAAAAATATGAAATAATATCACTATCGCCTTCAACAAGCTGCTCCTAGTACCATTGTAATCAAATGTCGTCTGTTTTGGTATAATTCGCACATATTTGACTTAATGCTTCAAGAAAACGGAGGGAATCTCAGTTTGTATATGGAATTATATAGTACAGATGCGGCTAAGTGGACTCTGTAGATGCACTAAAATTTATGGGACTCTTTGGGCCAGATTAACTGGTAGTAAAGCCCATTGGCCCTTAATATTTGGCCCATGAAAAGTATTTTCATTGCACAATTTCTTAACATAGGTGCAATGGTAATTATCATCAGATAAAGTTCAGGAAATATTTTAATAAAATTGTAATATATTTACAAATTCTAACCCACTTGTAAGCAATGTTATTGATCATTCAAAGAATGGAATTATAAGTCCTAATCCACTTGGTAATTCGGTTGGCACTAAAATCACTCTTCCAAGTCCTAAAACACTTGGTTTGAGTAAAGTTGCACCCAAAGAAGAGAAAGAAAATGCAAGCGAAGACAAAATGCAGAGTAAGCAAATTATATCCAAGTTCTACATGCCTAATTGATGGAAGATCTTGGAGACCAAATACCTCAAGTGGATGCTCTTAAATTATAAGACAAGATTAAAGTTTCAGCCTTGCACTCAAGACCCCAAGGATGGAAACGAAGCCAAGTAAGAAGAGAAGGAAGAGGAGGCAAATTCTCATGTCGCTTAGTATGGTGTCGCAACGCCCACTTTTTGTTGTGAAGAAGATTGATTGGTGCTGTAGTGCCCTTTGCACCCGCCACAACGCTCGGTCTCAAATCTTCTCACCACCTAGTTTCAAGGCAAGCCAACAATAGTCAAAAGTCATCTCCATCAATTGCAATGAAGTCTTTTGATTCCTTCGAGTCCGTTAACATAATTTGGGTGCAATAATATTCAAATTAAGGGCAACTAATCAAGTTAAAAATCAAGTACAAAGGCATCCCAAAATTAAAGAGAGTTAAGTGTGGAAAATACGAGGCATGCATTTACATTAATATTATTGAGCACGTGTTTATATTTTAATCATGCATTGTAATTAGTTTTAAATGTCTTTTAGTATTTGAACTTCTGTCGTTTTACATATTTTATAATGCTTATAAAAAGACTATTTTATTCATTTATAAAAAAACTAAGATTTTTGGTGAGAAAACTCTTTATGTTTGATTCACATTTTCCTTGCACTTTAAATATCAAGTAAGTTATTAAATATTTCTATTGTAATTTAAACTCCATTTTCTACCTTTCTATGCTTGGTTGGATGAAGATTGATGTTGGTTATTGGAGAGTTGGCATTGAATGAAATTGTATTAGAGATTTCACGGCATTGGAGCATGAACTATTTGGTTTTAGAGTCAAAATTTGCTTGAATATTGCATAGACTTTGAACCAAAACCTTGCCGAATGTTTGGGATAGAATTTGTAAATGATTTGTGACCAATTTGTGAGGATCAGGGTTGTGAAATTGGCTACCAGTATTGCTTTTGAGGGTGTATTTGGCACCATTCAAGATGGAATCTATCTAGATTTGCTGTTGCTATTTAAGAAAATTTGATTAAGAGCAACCCAAGAAAAGCAAGAACTTTGCTTCATTTAGTCCCTCTATAGTTTACCCCGTCAGAAATGTAACCTTTCCCATGACTGCTCAGAGATTTAATAATGTCTTGTAAAAGTTGGATAAAAAAGTAAATTTATTTTATGAATAAACAAAAATGTGTAAAGATTCCGTTGCCAACAAGATCCATAGGTAAGATGAAATAATCCCAGTTCCATCCTTTTGAGTCTTGAATACACCTAATTAACGACCATATGCAGTCAAAATACTCCAAAGATTACCTAAAATTAGGGCCAAACACGACACGAACATTTTTATATCCATATTTAAATTCGATTCGAATAAAATTATTCAAACTAACAATCAACTAATTTGAACATGAATATAAGCCTTAAATTTTTTGATGGATGAATACTAATATAAACATAAACATTTTATATGAATGATTTGTATATTTGTGTTTAACTCGTGTTTTATGAAAAAATAGCGTTTTATTTAATACATAAATTGACCTCATTTTACAATCAATTTTACCTTTCTGCGAAAACAATTATGTTTTCATTCTTTTGCATAATATTGAATACAAACCGAATCAAACACAAATATATCACTTTCTACGAATATGAATCCGGACGTCTTTTATTTGCATTCAACGAATACGAACATGTACCATAAATGAACTAACAAATTAAACACAAACATGTATATGTTTTTGTTCGATTCGATTCAAACCTAACCCCACCTAAAATACAAGAGATAAGTGGCAAGATGTTCTCTTTCTTTTTTTCCTGAAATTTTTATTCATTTCAATGATCAAATTCCAAATATAAGCTGAAAAATTTATTCTGATAAATACCCTAATATGTCAGAGCAAATCTTTCATGCCTCGTGCGTTTCTTTCACCTTGTCACAACATCAATCGGTCCTTATACTTGATGCTCAAAAAGGATCTTCCTTCAATCCCAAATTTCCTCTTCCCTTCAAGCTTACTGAAAGAAACAACAATGAACTACTCTCAACTTCGAATCAATCTTCTGCCTCTTCCCTCTCTCTAGGGACAGCTCCAAAATGTTTAACTAAAATGTCCACAACTACTGGCACCAAGTTCTTACAAGGCACAGCCTTCTTGTAAACTTCTCCCAAATGCGAGTCACTCCCGATTCTCCCTCCCAAGAACACATCAACTCCTTCACAGGGCTTGCCATTCTCGTCTCTTGCTGTACACCCCATGAAACCAATATCAGCAACTTGAACTTGCCCGCATGTGTTAGGACAACCGGTCCAATGCATCCTCACCGGCTGAGTAACCACCACAAGCCTCTGCACCTCCTCGGTGACCTTTAAGGCCCTTGCTTTTGTCTCAATAATTGCTTGCCCGCAAAACTGATTTCCTGTGCATGCAACTAGGCCTTTCGTTAGAATAGGTGGCTCTGGTGAAAACTTATTTAGTAAAGGCTCTTTAAGCAAGGCTTCAAGTTTTGAGTTCTCAATGTTGGGAACTATGATGTTCTGTTCTACTGTGAGCCGGAGTTCGCCTGAGCCATATGTGTCTGCTAAACGAGAAAGCTCATTCATGTCATCTGCCTGGACTCGACCAACCGGAATGTGAAGACCTACGTAGCTAAATCCTTCCTGTTTTTGAGGATGGACACCAAGATAGTCCCTCCTCTCCCATTGCTTCTGTATTAGGTCTTTTAAGGATGCTCTCTCCAGCCTTTGTTCAGGCATTCTCTTCTCGACCTCTGCCCTGAATCCTTCAACGCCCTGTATTGATTCAAAATTAATGAGCAAACCAGAAAATTCATGGATAGGCAAATGACAAAGTACCAATGTGGTGGAGTTGCTCACAAGTTCATCGATTAACCACATCATTCTTGTTTTTTGCCTGTTTCCTCTATTGCCAAGATCTCTGTAAGCCTCTAGCACAGCTTTGCACACTGGTATCACGTCATCAGCCGAGACCCAGGCATCCAGAGGTGTCGCCTCTGCACATCGCTTGGGACTAAAGAACCCACCAACAAGCAGGTTGAATCCAAAACGTCCATCCTTTGTAGCAGGCACATAAGCAAGATCATTTATGTGAGGATGTTCAAAAAGATCATGTGTACCCACTACACACACATTCCACTTCCTTGGCCTACTCAAATGAAAAGAAAAAGTAGGAAAAAACAGAAGAAACCTAAATTAAAATGTTGAATAATACATCAGGGCTAATAGACAGGTCTCTTCCTAAACGAAAACAAGCACTAGAGACAAATTCTATATACAAGTTTTTATATTTAACAATCAAGAATAGAATTTTGCTTTATGGTGTATTTTGTGATTGAAAATGAACTTACAAGTTAGAAATAGTAGGATTTCCCTGTGCATTGCCAGTAATGAACTGGGACAGCAAGTTGGTGTAAGGCCTAGTATCAACAATTTCATCGGGATCGATGCCTGCAATTGGATTTCCAACAGGATTTCTCACGTTGTCCATACCACTCTGTAGACTTGTCAAGCCAACTGCAGCAAGACCCTTAAGAATGTCTGGGACATCAGGCAAAACCACACCGCGAATTTGCCAGTTTTGCCTAGTAGTCACATCTGCGCAACCATCCTTACCATATTTCATTATCACACTGGCCAAATATCGTGTTTGTTCACTTGTTGTCACCCCATTTGGTAGCTTCAATCTCATCATAAATCTACCATCTGAGCATCACCGTCACAATAAGATACATGATTTCATTATAAAAAGGGGGCCCACCAATTAAGAATCTGGTAATCGTTTCACTATTCAAATACATAGAGAACTTAAACCAGAAAGAATTAAAACCTATCTTTGCATTGCCACAAATTAAGGTGAATTCAACGAGTTTTGACAATAAAGCACGTCGATTCACTTGTTTCTCAAATTCAACAGAAAGATAAAGGGTTTCAAGAAAAAAATACTTATTATATGTTTAATAAAACTCAACACCACAGACAATCTTACTTCACCTAAGTAGAGCACCGGCCATTTCTAAATGATCTCAGCAAACTTAGACTAAAAGAACTACATGCGAATAAATTTATAAACTCAAGTCACAAATCTCCATTAAAACTGATGTTCAAAAGAGTAACAAATTAAAATTAGAGAAAATGAAAGAGCTTAAGTATGTGATAGAACCTACACTGATGCTTTCTCCTGTGAAACAAACCAAGCCACTTGAGCCTAACATCAACATCATCCTTAGTAATCTTAGCTCTATCAATCTCCTCCAGTGACATCTTAGCAAGCTCTTCAATCCCATTCTCCATAAAAAGCTTCATAGGCTCTTTCTCAACCTTGACCTTCTCTTGAGTATTAATCCCTTGTCTAAACTTCTCCTTCAACACAAAATAACCATCCTTCTCCTCCACTCTCGGTTCCAACCTGGCAGCATCCACCTCAGTACCAGCCACGTGGGACATAGCTGGCGTGGCAAGAACCCATGTCTTTGGACGAGAAGAAGAAGAAGGAGAAGAAGATGGCAAGAGCTGAACAGAAAGGAAACGTGCTGATGAAAGAGAAGCTGATGACATGATAGTTGTGGAAAGTTGCAGCATACAGAAGAAGAATGAAAATATTAAAGTTGATGATGATGAATAATGAAATGAAGAGAGAAAGGACCGCGGCCATTTTTGTAAGGGACAAAAGGAACCCTTAGAAGAAGGGGAGCGGTGAGAATTGTTTGATGGGAAGGCTTTTCGGAGGTGTCAAGGGTCAGCCTGTTATTTTCTTGTTGCTTTGAAATTATATTTGAGGTAAGAAGGTGACAAAATTAACACTTCAATAATATTATTTTATGATCTTTTGCACCGCTGTTATTATATTTTGCCTTGGCTTTTCTTTCTAAAATCGGGGTTATCTTGTGTCTGAGGCGACATCACGTATGTTCAGAAGCTTGACATTTGTGGTGAGACTGATTTTGTTCTGCATGGGAAAGGACGGATAAGTATAGGGACTCGTGATGTAAAATGCATGAGGAGGGTGGTGGACTTTGACGCGCTAATTGCGCGTGGTGAAGTTAGAGAAAGACAGGGGAGCTTAACTTAACCTTACGACGCAGCCAAGAGTCAGCGTGTCTCAGCCTCAACTACCCACCACACCCCCCTTCTTTTCAGTTTGACCATCATAACACGTTTACAGCTCTACCAAGAACTCATCAAATAATATAAAACACTTTCATTATTCAATTTAATCTTCTTTCAGGATAGGGGAAAACAACCAGCTTTAAGATAGACCTTAAGCTGCATGTATTTCTAAACAAGTGGTGGGAACTGGGGAGCCGACGGAATTGTGCTTGGCATATGCTATCCCTTGTTTCTCCATTATCTTATCTTTTTCCAACCATATGTATTATCTTTGTCTTTCCTTGACCTGCATGATTTGAAGGCTATTCTCTTCATTCTCCAAGGGCCAGAAATATTTTTCTTAATGGACACTGGGATTTCTGGGAAAACTATCTGTAGACACCCCATTTTGGACCCAACAGGGTCATTCTCGAAGATGAAAAACCTAAAGATTAGTTCAGAGTTTTTGAAGTGCTAAGCTGAGGATAAGCAGACCTAAAGCCCAAAACCCAAACACACCATTAAAATAAAATAAAACAAACCCACCAATCCAAATCCAAAGCCCACCAATAACCATAATCCAAATCCAATCCAAATCCAAAGCCAAAAATCCAAAGCCAACCAATAATAAACCCAATCCAAATCCAAAGCCAAAATCTAAAGCCCACCAAAAAAAAAATAAATAAATAAATAAAACCCAAAAACTAAGAAGAAGAATAAATTAGGTGGCCCAAGTGAGAAAAGAAGCAAGTTCCAGCCCAAGAAAGAACCTGGCGTGCAGTTTTTTCCACTTGCCCATTTTCTCTTTTCCCATGCCCATGATCTGCTGCAATTTCTTTCCATTTCCTGCCAACTGCCCACACGTACCTGCTTTCATGCCCATGATCTGTTGCAGTTTCTTTCCATTTTCAGCCAACTGCCCACACGTACCTGCCTTGCATGTAACCGTTTCCTTATGTATAAAAAGAGGAGGAGAAGAAAAAAAAGGGGGAGAGGAGGAGCCTTCCATTTTCCAGCAATTAGGAGAAATTGGTTTCAAAAACTTTCAGCACACACCACAATCTTATTGCTCAAGATATCCTCAGCTTCAGCATTACAAAATTCTGAAATAATTGGATTACAGGTAAATACCTGAGGGACAAAAGTTATTTATTAATCTCTATATGCAAAATTTTTCTTATTATTCATGTATTTTTAATTTTTTTTCAATAAAAAAAAATAAAAATTTCAGTGAATAATTATTTTGATACATAATATTATTATTATTATTATTATCATCATTATTATATATATATATATATATTTTTTCTCATTTTATTGCATATTGCGCATATATTATTTTGTAGATATTTTGTATGTACAAATTACATATATAATGTAATTATTTGAATTGTGCATATCGTATATCTATTTTTATTATGTATTAATTGTATATATTGAGTATTTATATTACTGTACATGTATATGTTATATGTATTGTGTGATTATTGAATTGTATATATTGTATATATTGAATGTTTGCATTACTGTATATTTTTGTATGTATATATAAGTTATGTATTTTTGTATTTGTTGGAGGAAAAATTGTATATTTGTTGAGTGTTATGTGTGCATCCGCCTGTATTGTATATATATTATATTCTTGCATGCAATTTAATTGAATGTGGCTGTTGCCTTGGTGGCGAAAGGCGGAAGGATTAGTCTGTTTGGCGCCCGGGCTCGAATCGTGGCAATGGTGGTTTCTGCACTTTTATTTATTATTTTTATTTTACCCACTGTGCATGTGTGTATATTTGTTATTGGGCTGCATGCTGTTTATTCTCTTGGGCGGGCCGGCTGGGCTGCATTTTTTTATTTCTTTAGGTGGGCTGCATTTTGTTTATTAGGCAAGCTACTTTTATTTGGGCTAGATCTTTAATTAGTGTAGTTATTCATTTATTTATATTTCATATACACAATTTGTTCTAACCAAATTTCACAGTTTAGGTATTCATTATTTTATTTTATTTTATTTTTAAATTAACTAACCAAATTTTGTTTTGTAGGATTTATTTATTTGATATATTTACTTATTTTATTAGATTAGCTAACAAAATTGTTTTTGTAGGATTTATTTATTTATTATTTCATAGACTTGTTTAGGATTAGAATCAATGTATAGGGGTGTATGAAAAGGGTTGTAATTTTTATTTATTATTTTTTTTTCTGTATTTTATTTTCCTCTTGATGGTTGTAATTAATAATAGTATTGCATCGCGTGATAAAACGGAACCTAATTAAACTTGGTAACGCGTTTAACAAATAAACTACAAAAGTGGAGGCCGGCCTTCGGGCCGGGCGACATGGGTGCCTAACACCTTCCCATTGTCGTACCCGACTCTCCGAACCCAACCATTGGGCCGGTGAGGAAGGTTGGGTCCTCTGCAAGGGATCCATAAAATCGCCCGTTTTCACCGACGCATATTTTCCCGGGGTTAATCCCGGATGGTGACTCCATAGACTCCATAATGGGTCACAAACCCGTTATGCGCTCCTCTTGACCACGTTTAGGGTGGTTAAACAAGAGTGGCAAGTCTGTCCTGGCCTAGCGCGGCAAAAACCGGCGGCACAGTTGGTTCCTTCAATATTTTGCCTTTTCGTCTCATTCATGGATAATGCTTTTGTACCTATCTTGTGGCGCCAAGATCATATGCTATTATAGTTGTTTATAGTATATCCTTTGTTTTAGTGCGGTAGAAATCCTTTTTTTTTTTTTTCCTGGATTATAGGTCTTTATTTAAACCCTTTTAGTTCTGTTGAACCCGTTTTATTTCTTACGACATTGTCATCGGTCAAGCATTGATAAACAATAAAAAAAAATTAAATGTCGGAATGTATGTTCTGTTCAAATTTATTATGGACGTCAAAAGCTTTTTTTATGAAGTGACATTAACCTTGAAGTCTGTAACTTTCTGAAGTCTTTTATGGATAGTTTAGGTTTCCTTGGGTAGTGATTTACTCTTTGATGCCTGATATTAGTTGACCCTGGCTAAAATTTGCACGTTGAGTTTAAGCTTCATATTGCATTCATCGGTGAAGTGACTTTTTAGGGAACCCTTTGTCAGCTAGAAATTCATAGATTTTTTGGTAGAACTCTGTGCTTTAGGCTTTATCATTCCTTGGGTTGAGAACAGGTATCTTTCCAGTAAAAGGACCATCCAAGCATTTGCAACTCATTGGCTCATCTTTGCATGTATATCTGATAAAGTTACGCATCGAGCTTTGAGCTTTGATAATGATGATCGTCATTATTGTACTTGGCCTTTCCCCTGTTAGGATCTGCCGGAGCCCACTGTCGACTGGTCCTTTTAATCAAAGCTGTAAGAGCCAACCGAATGTGGCTGTTTGCTGCCCATCTGCACCTGAAGTTGCTTGCCACTTGGCAGCTTAGCTCTTGTTGGGATTATTATGCCCCATTGGGCCTTATATTTGTCTAAATTTCACTGAGAAGAGGTGCAGTGAATCATCTATATTGACCTTTTTTTTTTTTTTTTTTTCTGGATTTCCAAGGCTTGAAATTCTTAGGGACTCCAAGAATTACTAGAGGCTGCTCGAGAAACCCAGACTATTGAACTTAATCCCGAATGAATGGATTCTTGTCAAAGTTGACAGTCCATTACCACATTGTGGGTCTCTTGGTTTGCCATCTTTTTTAAGATGCCCAACATGTTGCTATGAAGATGTAAATACAACTAAATCTGAAAGTTCTCTATTGAAATCCCGTGAAAAACAGAACAAGGGCAACTATGTCGTATCAAACATTGTTAAGATTTAGATTTAGGGAGTTGATGGTTGAAACATACATACCGTAAAATAGCATTATCTCATGGATTCCTAAATTCCATTAAAATTTTAAAACATTCACTTCCAGTGTGCTTTAACTTTCCTTCTTCATATGAAAATGCTCTCGTTATATTTTTGAAAACATGCACGGTAACATTTTCATTGATTAAACTTTTTGTGAATGTTTCATGATCATGTTGGTATTCCTACAACAGACTTTAGTAAACATGATCAAAACCTTGTGTAAGATCATTCATGATAACATCTAGCCCTTTTTGTTCATCTAGCTCAGATAATATTTTGTATACAATAGGGTAATGTTAACTTCCACCCGATTGACGTTGCAAAAGTATTTTTTTGATGTTGTCGTATCAACCTTCACAACATTTAAAATTTAATGTTGCAACATCAATTTGAATTGCACTAATTACGAACCTAATTCATCCAAACAAAAGTTTTCTTGCTTATGAATTAACATTGGTTTTGCTTGTGATTATTGTATTAGTTGAAAAGGTGTTCTTTGCAATGATTCTTTTAAAGACTAGTTTTATGTAATCAAATGGATGAGGATTAAATGAATAGACGCTTAGTTGTTTACACAGAAAGGAAAGGTTTTGATGTAATTGGCAATGAATATATTCTTGGAGGTTTTCAAGTATCAACAAAACAAAAAGTTATAATTTATAATACTTATATTGTTGAATTTTATATATTTTATTTCAATTATGTAATTAAAGCACGAGGGCCAACCAACATAAGGCCCACGAAAACACAACCTATAAGGCCCACCCTTTAACAAGCATAACTCGACATAGCTCGTGAGTGCAGTAGGTTGCACTAAATATTGTCCAACACAAACTACGATTGTGTCTAATCTTGAGTATAATAATTGTTGTGTATGTTTCATAATATCTCAATAAATATTAAAACAACCAGGACTCATTGAAAGTCATTGGCTTCATTAGAAATTTGTAGAATTTTTTTCTTGTTTCTCTTTAAAACATAATGGTTAAAAAAATCATAAAGAGGTTTAACATATAATGACACATATTTATAATTACTTGTTTGGTGACATTTTTATTCATGTTAATTCAATTATTTGTAATTGTAATAATGGATTAATCCTATATAGATTAAAGATATAAAAGTTGTCTTAATTCATTATTAATAATTATATTAATTGGATTATCAGTTAAAATGTTATCTTTGAACTATTTTGTTTTCTTAAATAATAGTCATTTATGATCATTTTGCCCTCTTTCCAAGACACGACATAATATTTTATGAAATACGGTAATTTTACCCATTGAAATGGTTTGAGAGAAACATTGGTTATTGCATCTAAATGAATTTAAGGAACTCTAGTTATTCAAAACATGACGTATTAAGTATTTTTTAAATTCAGTTTTGTGAATTCATGTTGCTCACATAACTTTATCTCATAAAAGCTTGATATCTTGAAGGCAAAATTGGATTCGAATTGAATTAAATACAAACATATATATATTTGTATTTATATATGTTCGTATTTAGGTTTGTTCATTATGATTTGGTTCATATTTAAGTTTGTATTGGTCAAATTTTTTTATAATGAAGTTCGAGTTCGTATAATTCGTATTTATATGTTATTAAAAATTATAATTAATAAAATATAATTAAAACTTTTTAATTTAAGTTCGGATTCATGTTTGTATTCGGTTCGTACAATTCGTGTTCAAGTTTGTGTTCTCCAATTTTTAAAACCATAATTTATGTTTGTATTCAGGTTTAAACAGTTCATTTTAGACTCGTTCAAGCTTAACTCAAAAATATATCTAAATATGTTTGGTTTGAATTCAGTCATACTTTAAGGGTTCTAAGTTGGTTGGTTATTAGAAACTTGTTAAGCTTGTGGCTAATAGAAGATGGTGGATTGGTTTCTTTATTAATGTAAAAATGGTATACCTTTTAATTGCATGTGCTTTTTAATGCAAATGTGTAGTTGAATTGAATTCGTACTTTTTGTTAATTGACTTAGAGAACTCGTTAACTCACGATTTAATTTGGTTATTTTATCAATAAATTTTTTAAAGTTTTAAATTTTGTACGTACACTCTTAAAACTTAACTTTGTGATTTTAAATATAAAATAATTATTGGTAATTGTATACAATATTTAAATATAATTTTTTGAATTATATCCATTGTTGTTCCTATTTTACGAGCTCGAGCTCAAGGCTAAGCCAAGAACTTCCTAGCTTCATGAGCTCGGGGCTTTGCCTTAAATGCCATCAAATTGAGTTTTAGCACAGTATTATTTGATTTGATTCGGCTCTTTAATTTAAATTTCTTAATTTTTCTCTTATGGGGAGTGCACATTGGACTTAGTTTAGTATATACTAATTATAAATTATTTCATTTTTTAGCGAAATTAGGTTAAAGTTGACAAAAAAGTGTTGATTGGTTACTTTTAGAGTAGGTTTAGGGTCATATTGCCCTAAAATCTCAGTAGAAAATAAGAAAATCCTATTTTTCTAAAATTTCACAAAATTTTTATTGTGTCAGACTTGAAAATCATTGTTTTAATTTTTTTATAAAAACTAAATTAAAATTAAAACAATAATTGAACAATTAATACTGAAATCAAGCACTTGAAAAAGAAGGCTTCATAAATACAGCACCAAATATCTCTCCCTATATAAGGCCAAAGCATTTATTCCCACCCAAGGTTTTCCTAAAGTTAATTAAATTTAAAAATTAATTTTGATCCATATATAAATATTTGATTTTTAAAAATGTTTAACTGAAAACTGGACATTCAAGGAAACCTTGGGTGGGAACAGGTCGCTTGGCCCTACAAAACAAGCCCCCTGCCATGTTTAAGTGCAGCTTTATGTATAAAGTTCGCAAATCATTTTCAACGCATCGGCTTGTGAACCAATCCTCAATATTTATCGGATAAGATCTAAGGAATATCGCATATAGAGTGATCCCACTTATTTATTTATTATCTAATTACACAAAAACTCGTATCTTGAGACTTCCCGTTTCAACCGCGATAAGAAGAAATTAACGACAACCCAGTATTGTTTGCAACTTTTGATGATCTGGGTTGTTCTTTGATTTTGATTTTGATTTGTGAAGTGTGACGCAAATTTTGTGTGGCTATAGAGATTGTTAGATCAAAGGCCACAACTTTAATTTTCTTTTGTTGGAGGAGAGGAGACACCACTCGCTCGAGGCGTAAAAATTTGATTCTTTTGGATTTGTGGAGGCCACAATATAGAGACGCTAAGAGAGAAAGAGGAGAAAGAGATTACGGGGGTTGGAGATATTCTTGTGGTGGTGAGTTTTTTTGTTGTATTAAAGAAATATAATTGTAGCTTTTGTGCGTTTTAATATCGTGAACATACGAGAGATCAATCGCAAGTTGTATTTTGTCTGATTACGTAAATTGTGACGTGCATGATTTGTCATGTATGGTGGTGTTTGGTTGTGGGGATTGTTTTTACTGTGAATGGTCATTTGAGCGATGACTTTACTTTTTGGGCAAATTTATTTGCTTGCTTATGGGGTTTTGCAGGTATGAAATTAAGTTTTTAACTCATCAATTGTTCTGTTGTGGTTGTTGTTTGTTGCTTAAATTAAGTTTTCTGAAAGACGGTGACCATTTTGCTCAGCTTTGGATATACGAAAATTTGAAAATTTTATATCTTTTTCTCCATAAATTAAGTTCAGAAGGAATATGTTGTGTGGACAGTGACCATTTTTCTCAGCTTTGGATATCCCAACTTTTTCTTTTTTAACTGAATATTTCTTGGGCTTGGACACTTTGGATACTTCTCCAGTATTTTGCCATCTTCTTATTCCTACTTATCTCCTGTTTCTTCTTCTGGTTAGGTATTTGGTTCTTCCTTGATTAGATGATTGCTATTTGCTTCTTATTTCAATTCCTACGGGATTTATGTGTGCTTTCTCTTATTCTGCTTGAGACTTTTGAGGCTTCTGCTGCTTCGTTCCCTTCTCCAGGTCCCTTTTCAGTTTGGAGTTCTGTCCCTCAAAATGTATTTATTTAGTTTCAGTTGGTTTACTTCAGTTTTTTTCCCAGAGTATTATTTTTCTGTAGCTGACTGACTGGGTATGGCTAAATTACTTATTTCTGCTGTTTGCTGGTATTTCAATGTTAAAATTACATTTAATTAATAGGTTTGATTATTGATATGGGTGCAGGTTTTCTATGTTCTCATGACTTTCACTTGTCTAAATTTTTCTGAGTCATCAATTCAGTCAAGTTGGAAGCTTTTCACTGGAGAGAATTGAATCCTTGAGGGCAATGGAAAATTCTTATGAGACATCTAATGGTAAGGGGCCAACAAGTAATGGCCACCTTATAAAGCACTGTCCTTACCAGCAATGTGTTAAGGGCTCACTACCTTGGCTTGATTTAAGAGTTTTCTATGTTAGAATAAGCAAATGTGAGATTGATGATTCAACACCTGAGTGCCTCACGCTAAATCATATTCCGCTGCATCCTAACACCCTTCTCGAAGTAAATGGTGTTAGAACGAGTATCTATTCTGACGGGGCTTCAACAGTTCTCAGAAGAGATCGATTAGATAAGAGATCTGAAGAAGTTACATTTGTGAGCACCGATAGTACTAGGATCACAGGAAGTGTGAAGTTTGAGGTTTTTGATAAGGACGTTCTTGTGCTATCTGGGGTTTTAGAATTATGTATCAGTGATGGGTTGACTGGGGATCCAGGAAACCATGACCAGAGATGGAGCATGAATTGTGAATCAGACGTTACCTCAGGCACTGGTTTCCTGAAGGCTAGACAATTTACGGGTTCAGACCCTACTTCACCAACAATTGAGGTGTATGTTGCAGGGTCCTTCTCTGGCACTCCAATCATCTTAACTAAGACTTTGCAGCTTAGTTCTCGGAAAAAGCAAACAAGGAAAGGGATGTTGGATTCTATACCAGAGTATGAGGCATATGAATTCAAGAAGGATGGTCCATCTGCACTTCCTTTGCAGGTACATGTTAGTTTCTAAGTCTAATCTTTAAAGTTGAAAGAAACTCAAGTTTTAAATGCTTAGGATGTTTTACTCTTCTCACAATTTGTAATACATCACTCATCCATTTTCATGCCCTATTAGTGTTTTGCTACAACCATGAAGCTTTATTGGCTTGTAACCTTTTTCTTGTTTCAAAAATAATTGATCCCTTTTTCTTTGGCAACCTGTATATATTTTTTCATATGCAAATGTGTTCAAATCCTATGTGTGCTACACAGTTGCCTTTACTGGTTTTGTAAATTAATATCCATAAGTTGATTGTCAACTCTGGGAGAGAAGAAAAATCCTAATGACTGCCCGATTTCTACTTGAAGGATTATTGAATTTGGATATGCCGTCGATGAGGGTATCCTGATCCATATATACATGTTATCTAGTTTCTTTTAGATTTCCACTTGAGACTAAAATTTGATCTATCGACGGTAATTATTAGAAAATTTATGAAGATCATAGCCCCAGAATTGTTTTCAATAGTTGCTAGAGAATCCTGGTACATTTTCCATACATCTTGCCCTGCAAGATTGCCTTGTGTAGGACATTAAACTGTTAACTATCATAGCAGTATTTTCCTGTATGTTTATGGAGGATCCGTTTTCACCCTCCTGATGATCACGGACATTGCTGCCTTTTCTTCTCTTCTTTACTTTACATAATGTGTGTGAATTTGATTTATTGAAAAAGAAATATTTTCAAATATACATTCCTTCTCAAAAGTTGTGTGCCCAAATCGAAGTTGCATTTTTTTCTGGGTCCTTTGTGCCAGTACACTTCATAGTAACTTTCTTATGGTGCATGACATTTTTCTTCTGTCTCTAATTTCCTTTTTACTCTTCACTCTCTAGTTGAGCCTTTTTTAACAAACTTATCTATGATTCTGTTGTTACTTGTAATATATGTATCTGATGTTTGCTCGGGGAACAGCAGCCAGTCAAGAATCAATTATGCTTTTCATTTCGAGATTTTTCCTTATATTGCAGCACAATCTGTATCTTGTTATGCACCAAGAATCTTGCTTTTCATATTCTTCATAATTTTGCAGATATCAGAGTACTCAAATCACAAACCAGAAAATGAAGACTACAACCGCCGTTACCTGGGGACTGAATACTTACATGGTGAATATCTTGATGGTGAAGATGGGGAACTCTCATGGTTCAATGCCGGTGTGAGGGTGGGTGTTGGCATTGGCCTCAGCATATGCGTGGGAATCGGGTTAGGGGTGGGTTTGCTGGTTCGTACCTACCAAGGCACAACCCGAAACTTTAGAAGACGGCTTCTATAGCAACATCCAATGTAATCATGATCCAAATGGAAGCTAACAGATGACCGATTCCAGTTATTGATGAGAAGGTCAAGTTTTTTGTTATCTAGTGCGATTGGGGCAAGAATTCTAGTTTTTTTCTTGGTTTTGTCATTGCTTTTGGCTTTTATATAAAAATAAACCATAATTCTATTTCCTATGTAGTTCCATTACAGCAGTAATCTTGCCTGCATATTCCGCACATAGTTTTGATAAATGTCCAAAGTTCATTATAGAGTGATGTAGAATTTTGTCAGATGAAGTCAAGATTTTGTTTGTATATAGCACTAGAACCTTGGTAATGGAAACAGGTGTAGATCCCATTTTGGCAAGTTGATGACGCAATTATTGTGTCCAGCAACTTGTGTTAGTGCTTAATGGCTTCATGATTTCATTTTCAGCACTTGATCTCAGCCATGACTCACGGCTCACATTAGAGCCCACTTCATATACGGCAGTGCCACTGTATCTTGGAAAGATCACACGAAGCAGAAAGATGGAGACTGCAAGGTTTGAAAGGGCAATTAACGGCCCCTCACCTCTCTTCCACCTTGTGGTGCTGGGCACTCAAGCTGTCTGCTTGAAAAGAAAACGTACAAAGCTCCAACCAAGTAGGATGGACATGATTGATAATTTATGGTAAAAAAGTCTTATGACAAGGTTAAGCAAACCGTCAATTTAAATTTAACTCAATTAAAATTTAATTATGAATTAAGTTTAAATTTAATTAATAGTAATTTAGTTTATTAGATATTTCAAGCATCTAAAACAACGTGATTTTAATATATATATTAATTAAAATAATATTGTTTTAATAAAAAATAATATCGTTTTAATTAATCAGAACAATTTTCATCAATTTATGACTTTTGCAAGTTAAACTTATTATAAATTTAAGTTCATTATAAGTTTGAACTCAAAAGATAAATTCGTTTTAAATTTATTCGAATTGAATTCAAACTTGATCCTAAACTATCTTTATTCGAATTTAATCCTAATTAAAAGTGCTTTGGGCGGTAAATGAAACTGTTTTAGCTACCCTCCAAAAATGTTTTGAAGGCAAAGTTGCCCAAAAACAGGGTTAGGTTCGAATTGAATATATTCAGATTTTTTTCTAATTCGATTTGAATAAATCTAAAATGAATTATTCGAATCCGAACATAAATACAAATCCAAATTATGGTTATAAAAATTTATAAATACGAATTTGAATATAAACTTTATCAACCAAATACAAACACGAATTTGAACTTAAATTGAAACATTTTTAATTATATTGTATTAATTATTCTTATTAATTATAATTTTTAATAAAATTTAAATTCAAATTATACAAATCCAACTTTTGAATCTGAATACAAATTCAAATTTATTATAAAAAATTTTAAAAATACATATTTGGATACAAACCAAATTATAATAAACAAATATGATTATGTATATGTATTTGCATTTATTTCAACTCAAATCCAAACCTTTCCAATACTGCACAAAAACAAACAGGCGGACCCGCTACGTCTATGGCGACGTAAATTCCACGACTTTCCGGGCCTTAGAAACCAAGGACTTCTAACTCTTACCCATCTTCAATTATGCTCTCTTGATTCTTTCCAAAAGCTAGTATCTTCTTGTATTTGAACCAGCGAGACTACCTGAACCCCACTATTCGCTTTAAATAAGTTACAAATCCAAGCCAAACAAATATAATCGTCAAGTATTATTATAACTGGTTGTAACATTGCAATGGTTTTTCTATAAACAGTAACACTGCAAAGATTGAAAGGCAAATAGCCCACCTTACACCCAGAAAGTAAAGTCCCTGTCTTCTACAAGTGCCATGATGTAAACAACTTTACAAAGTAACAACATCAAAAGCATTTTAATTTGCTCCTGTTCCGAACATGGAAAGATCCCTATTCTTATATACAGCCACATACCAGATTATGCACAATATGACAAAGTGAAGTCTATGCCTCTCAAACAAAGGCCTGCATAAGGAATGCCCTAATTCTTTCTAAGTTCTAACAACGGTCATCTCTTAGTGACGGTCGAGTTGCTCGGCGGAACCAGGTGTTGAAGGCCGTAATCAAATGAGGGCAATCTTCAACATTTTTGGTGGAAAAAGTGAGGCACTGTTGCAATAACTCCTGTGCATCTGACATGGGCAGCGTGGAAATGATTCTAAGGAATGTCTCTTCAAGCTCCAGGTAGAGTGCTTTCTGACTGGGCACCAAAGGCGAGACATTGCCTTTGCAAACAATTAGAACAGGAAGCCAATCTTTTACCAGCTTCATCCTAACCTGGAATATGAATATAGGCAGTTTCTTAGTTTATTTAAACCATTTGAAAATGATATTAACCAACCAAGACCTCATTTCTTCAAAGTCAACTAGCAGTTATACAAAAGAATTTAAAGATATGTAATAGGAGTAGGTAGAGAAATAATTCCTCATAATAACAAGGAGCACAAGAACCCAAGGTCTCCAACAGAGAAACCACAAGGAAAACTTCCAAATAGCAAAATTGGGGATGTCCCAAACATTTTTCCAATCAATAAAAATGGTTCTTGTTAGAAACAAAAAACTGTAATTTGACTTGTGAAAGTATATATGAGATAAGTCCCAAAGTTGACGTGCAGGAATAGCTTCCTGAAAGCCGCTTCTAATTTTTCTGATCATCCTTTATAATTTACTAATTAATTTTCCAGCGGTTCATTATCTCATAGCCTTTCCCTTGTTGCTATAAAACTAGTTCAGAAGACCATCAAAGCACACATAATAGCCATGTAAACTAATCTTCTGATGAATAGTTTTTCATTATGAATATAAACTCCTATTATGATATATGATATTTATACATAAATGCCACATCTATCGACATATAATGAAGAATTAATATGATGATTCATCCAACAGAAACCACAGGACAAAATACCCAATGAGTCATCACTAAACTCCTCCCACATTGCTGATATTCCACTCAAGTTAAAAAAGATGGAAAAGGTATCATCCAGAAAACATTGCTGATCAGATATATATTCCACTCAAGTTAAAAAAGACGGAAAAGTCATCATCCAGAAAACATTGCTGATCAGATACATATTCCACTCAAGTTGAAAAAGACGGAAAAGTCATCATCCAGAAAAAGAGAGACCTTGCATTCACCGCATAAGGAGTTATCATGACAGGATATGAGCAAAAGAAGGAGACCATTTTTTTTCTTTCTGAAAAGGGAAAAAAAAGTCTTAACATCCACCAATGTACATGTTCAAACAAGCATTCAAGTAAACAATATGATTATACTCAAGTCCCTCGCAAGAAACAAGAAATTGCAAAGAAAATGGTCGAAAGCAGGGAGATAAGAAAACACAGACCACCTATTTCATGTAAAACTAACACTAAGCTTCATTGGAACTTCCAACTTCACAAATTAACAGTTAAACCTGCCTTTACTATGCAATTTTAGAGCTTACAGATGATCATGCAGAGACTCTTCAAAAAGAAGCAAGCACTAATACTAAAAAGACAGTGAATTTTAACTAAGAAATAAGCAGCGACAAATCTCAGAAATAATATCTAACAGTAGCATTTGCAACAACAGTGCCATAACATAAAGCATCAACGTGCAACATTATATTACTTTATCAAAAATAAAGTTAGAAAACTTCAGAGTCCAAATTCCTGGCACAAAACTAACTATATAAGGCAGGAATAGATAAATAAATCATCAAAAACAAAGCACTAGATATCAAGCTATAGTACTTTCCACCAAAGAACTGTTTGATTAAATGTCCTAGAATAAAACTCTGCATAAGTCTCAAATCCATACCTGTCTAGCTGCCAAAATGGTGCCTCCTGCGACTCCATTAGCAAGCTTACAAGTACACCTCATCACAACAGATGGCAAACCAGGCACAATGTTCCTCCACGCATCATCCCGAAACGCGCGCTGCAAATCAGCTGTGAACTCCGCCTGCTCGCTCCACTCTTTCACCGCATTATCCGCCACTCTCAAATCTATCATCCTCTCCACCAACCACACCAAATGCCGCCCATTCGTCATCGCCGTATGCAAATTTAACCTCTGTATTGCCTCCGTCTCATTAGTATCCCCTCTAAAATCCGGACTGGAATACTCCTCCAAACTCTCTTTCACCACCTTCAAACTCTCCTCAAAAGCCCTCTCCAACACACGCCTCGCCGACTCCCTGGATGCGAACTCCCTTAATAGCTTTGCCACGAACGCCTTCACGAAGGCCGTATTTGGATGGTTGTGAATTGCTGACATGATTAGTCCCTGAAACATTTCTTCGCACGAATCGTCGGGTGAATAAATCCTAGATAAGAGTTCTCTAGATTCTTCTTCTCGTAATAAAGGAATTATTTCGATAACTCTCTTTTCCTCCTCTTCGGTCCACGGTACTGCTTCGATAAAGTTAATACACGCTTTAATGCAATCTTCAAAGAGTAATTCCAAGGCAACAGGGAGCAAATCGAGTGCTATGGTGACAGTATTTATAACTGAAGAGAAATCGTCTGTGTAGAGAAGCTGAATGACTGCCACGTGATCGGAGATTGAGCTTGGCTTAGGACTTGACACGCCGAAATTGAGAGAGGTGATTTTATTGCCATTACTGGAATCAATGTCATTGTTGTTAGGGTTAGGATCTTGCCACCGATCAGAGAGAAAAGCGGAGAAGTATTTCGAGCGGCGGAGGACGTCGGAGTGGAGGTAGATCTGGACCTCGTCTTCGGCGGAGGATTCACCAACGAAAGGGGAAGACGAATCCACGAACACACGGAGGATGACGTCGGCGGTGGAGTGGTCGTTGAAGGAGGAAACGGATTTGATACGTCGGACTTTCATAGAGGATTCGGAGCGGGTCGTGTCAGAGGAGTGGCGCGTGAAATTAGTGCGGTGAGGCACGCGCTGTCTTTTTTTGGTGTTCGCCGGGATCATTTGCTAGGATTGTTAAGGCAATTGAAGTGATCGGGGAAGAAGATAGTACGGTTTTATTGTTGACAGAGGATTTGAGAAGAACGCGTGGCTGTACTGGCAAGCGAGTAGGACAATTATGTGGCTGAGCGTCTGAAGAAAATTGCTGAAGAGAAGACACTAGATGGGACGGAACGATATATTCTAACAACGTTTATTTTATTCATAGTTTTTAAAACATCTAGTTTTAAAAAAACATTTCTGATTTTTTTTCAATTATTAATTAACCAAAAAACTATATATTCCTAGTTAAACCTTTTTTAAATGATAAAATATCACTTATAAGATTTTAAAAAATTATTTATTTATTTATTAATAAAAATCAAAAAAAATTTTTATTTTTTAATAAAATTATAAAATTAAATTTTATAAAAATAATTAAAATATTAAATAATATAATCAAGTGATTAAAAACGATTATTTAGTTCTATTAATAATCAGATCTAATTGTTAAAAATTTAATAGAGACGGTCAAATCTGATTGTCTTTACCATTTAAAATTATCAAAAATAACTGATATCAAACATGTCGATCGTTTTTGGCTTTTTTCGATGGCGGAGGTGGTCAGATCTAAGTATCTTCGTTAGAGTTATCTTTGTTATTGAAACGATTAAATTCAGTTGTTAATAGAATCAAGTGATTGTTTTTTGTCACCTAGTTACGTTAACGGTGACTATCGTCATCAATAATGCTATTGGCGACGATAATTGATTTTTTAAAATTTCATTTTGTTTTTTAAATTTTTATTAATTTATTAAAATTTTATTATTATTTTAATATTATTTATATTAAATTTTATTTTAATATTAATATTATTTATTTTTATAAATAGTATTTTAATCTTTTCAAATCGTAAACATGAATACTTTATAAGTGGAAGTTTGTCATCTAAAAAACTCTTCGGTGAGAATTAGTCATTTAGCCATTATTAATTCCCTTATAAAATTATAGGAATTACATGGCAAATTAGCGATCACAATGAAGATAGTTCTAAATACCTTAATCTCTATTTTTCTTTCTATGCGGAAGATCTCTTTTTGTTTGTTTTTTGTCTTTGATATAGAGTTAATAAGAAATTCTTTTTTTCCGCACGGATAAAATATTTTTACCCTTTCACTCATATTTAAGGGAAAAATTTCGTTCCCTTTTCTTTTTCATCTTTAAAAAAGAAAACAAAAATATTAATTATCATGGTATACTTATAATAATTTAAAATTTTAATAAAAATATAATATTTAAGGGTTTAAAAAGTCTTTTTAAAACTTGATTAGAATAGCTGTTCACTCCTAATTCTTAAAATTTAGTGCTTATCCGATACCTAATTTTTTATGTTGGTAGTAATAACCCAGCCCAAGGGAAAAAAAAATAAGTGTAATATTTTATTAATTAGATTTAACCTATGCTCTGAGCGAGGAGATGTGGTATCTTAAGAGGGGCGACAAGCTGGCGATTACAGATTGGATTTAAGGCCAAATTCAACGTTCCCACCCAGAGTTTGGTCCTAAGACAATTCCCACCCGTCAAGTTTAAAAAACCCAAAATCTCATCTATTAATCGTTAAATCTAACCGTCAACAATAAGTCCAGGAGTAATTTAATCATTTTAGAGTTAAAATTTATAAAATTATAAAATAATATTTAAATATATATAAAAATATTTTAAAATTTAAAAAAATTTATAAAATTCTGAGAAGATATTTAAATTTTAAAAAATAAAAACTGGCACTGAGGTGGTGGTCGTCTCAAATAGCACCAGGTGGTTGTTCTAGTCACCTAGTCCCAAGAGAGACTATATCTGACCTATCGATTAGACGGAGGTGACCAAATCTGGCCGCCTCCTATTTTGGCGGAGGCAGCCAAATATAGCAGCCTCCGTCAGAGAAAAGGGCAGAAAACGATAGGAGATGGCCAAGGTTTGGGACGAAGGTGGTCAGATCTGGTCTCTCTTACAACAGGTGGCTGTCGGCACGACGACGGTAGATGGTTTTTATTTTTTAAAATTAAATATTTTTTATAAGTTTTTTAAAATTTTTAATATATTTAAATATTATTTTATATTTTTATTATAAATTTTTATTAATAAGGGTATTTTTGTCATTTCATAAAATGGGTTAATGAAATTAGATAGAAGTTAGATAAAAGGTAAGAATCTGAATTTTTAAAAGTTAGTGGGTGAGACTTTCTCCCACCTCAAACTATGGGTCCTCTGGCCCTTGGATTTAATGATACAAAATTTAGCCACCGTCCTAGTTTTTAAAGACAAAGCGGATAAGATTGAAGAATTTAATCTAGAGGATAGGATGTCTCTGTGTCCATGTCCATGTCTATGTCATGTACCAAATTGCTTCTTCAGACAAGCTTCAACTGCAAGGATAATTATAACGGGCGCGTAACCAGCACGCTCCCCATAAGAAAATATCAGCGTTGTATCCCCGTTTCGCTCGCATCGCACATGGGCTTTTGGGTCGATCCATTTGTGTTAACGGGTTTACCCCTGAACTGCGTAGTTCAAGTTTAGAATTTTGATGGGCCTATTTCTCAGCTGAGCTTTTGGATTGGGCTCTTCCATTTTCGAGAAAATGTATATATATATACACGAAATTCATAAATTTAAAACGTAGATCCACTAACACCCCACTAATATATGAAGAAATCCCAAGTTTTAAATAAATATATCAATCTTATATTAAATAATTAAAATTTATTTTATTTTCTATATACTTTCAAATCGACACTCCACTATGCTCTTTATAGCCCTGATATTTTACGGTATAAAAAACAAATTATAGGTTCATAAAAAAGTGCATCCTAAAAATGTGATACGTAATTATCTGTTTTTGTTTTTTCATACAAGGTTTAAAGGTAGGAAATTAGAATTATATTTTCGAAACTAGTAAATGCTAAAAAAACTTAAATATATTTAGAAAGAAACCCTAAACTAGGGGCAAGGTAGGAAGGAACAACTAAATCAAATGGATTGATAAAAATTTAATTATGATTTTAACATAATAAATAATGTTTAGTTATTTAATGTACGTTATAAATAAGGTTGTTAAATTGTTAGATTAAATAATTAAATTATAATATATTTGGGATAGTTTATATGAATACATTTGGTCAAAGAACATATTCCCACCCATAGTTTGCGGGGACCCCTAAGTTTTCAAAAACCCATCTCCCGCCCTTTGACAAAATTAAATATTAAATATAATTGTAAACAGTAACATTTCAAGGGCAATTTTGTCATTTTACGATTGAAATTTTATAAAATAATAAAATAAATTTTATATAAATATAAAATTTTAAAATTAAAAAAACGAACTAGTCACCGCCGTCGATGCCGGTAGTTGATGACGGAAGGCTACCTAGTTTCAAGGGAGGTCAAATCTGGTCGTTTCCTGTTTTGGAGGAGGTGACCAGATTTGGTCACCGGATATGGTTGAAAAGGGTCGGTCACGTGTTTTAGTCACATTTTTTCGCAAAGGAGGTCAAATTTGGCCTCCTCCTCCAATACTAGAGGCGGCCAAATCGGACTGTTTTCACCCAACAGGTAGGTCAGATCTGGCCTCGCCTAGAACTAAGTGGTCGAAGATGGGCACCTGGTGCTATTTTTAACGGCGACGACGGTGGCAAGTTTATTTTTTAAAAATTTTAAATATATTTTTTAATTTTTTTAAATTTAAAAATTATTTTATAATTTTATTATAAATTTTTATTTATTAAGGGGTATTTTAATCATTTCATTTGAAAAATTATAAAATATGTTTAAATTTTGGTCCAAAGTGGGAGACTGGGTTTTTGAAAACTTGGAGGTGGGACTTTGTCCGCACCTCAAACTATGGGTGGGAAAAAATCCTTTGGCCAATACATTTTTAGATTATTTAAATAACAAAATTACAAGGGCTCCCCACTCAACTCTCAAGTTCTCGCATTGTAGTTGATGTCTGCGAAATTCATGGCTAATGGAATATTAACGGTTGTACCTTGAACGTGATGATTGAGTTGTTGGGTCCCAATTAAAGCAATCAAATCCAAACTAAAGGTAACTTTATTTATTTTTATAATTCTTTTTTAATTTCAATATATCCAGGAGATTCTGATTTGTTGCACATGGCTTGAACTCGAAGTCCCGTTATGTCATTTTATTTTTCACCGCCTTCTTTTATAATTGTTAAGTGTTAAACAATGAAGGGGTAGTTTAGTAATTTTTTAAACTATTTATTGATGATTTATCAAGGCCAAAGGACTTGTTCCCACCCATACTTTGAGGCAAAAAATTGCTACCCACTAACTTTTAAGAGTTCAAAATCCCACTCGTTAACCAAAATTCAAACATTTTCTTTTTATTTTTCAAATGAAATGACTAAAATTCTCTTTAAAAAATAAAAATTTATAATAAAATTATAAAAGAATTTTTAAATATAAAAATTTAAAAAAAATTTAAAATTTTAAAAAAATTTAAGTAGTTACCATCGTCGATGCCGATAGCGGTGGCCAGATCTAGTCTCCTTGTTCGGTGGAGGTAATATGTCATTTGGCCAAGTTAAAATATCCATTCTTTAATTAAAATTTAATAAATAATTGTTAACTTTACTTAATCACCAAAATATGTTTATATTTTTAAATAAAAATTTAAAAAATAATAAATAAGAAAATTAAATTTATAAAAATATTTAAAATATACAAAATATTTAAATAATGATAACAAATTAAAAAAATTAATTAAAATTTTAAAAAACAACTATAGTAGTCATTGAAAACCTAATCAAATGCCAAAAAATGACTACCTAATTAAATTTACAATTAGATCTTATTGTTTTAATGACAAAGACGGTTGAATTTGGTTATCAATAATCTGATGGAGACAATTAAATCTGGTCATCTCTATTATCGAAGATAGTAAAAAATGACTAATATGCAAACAACGCTGTCTATAGTAGTGATCACTTTTTAAAATTTTTATTATTATTTGATATTAAATTTTATTTTAATATTAATATTATTTAATTTTTGTGGAAGATAATTGGGTCATTTTATAAAATATTTAAAAAATTGAAAGAGGGTGGATGTTTGACTTTTAAAAACTTTTTGGGCGACAAATTAAGGGAACCTTGCGTGGGCATTCTGTAATTTGCCCTTAATACCACCACCAATACGAGACGTCTTAAATTCCATGGGAAAGCATCATGGCATAAGAGAGCCACATCTTTCTCTACATCGCTTTTTATTTTATCTTATTATTTTTCGTCCACATTTAGCATAACGTAAAAAGCTTATGATTGGTAGATTAATTATATTGAATTTTGAGATTTTATTAGGGGAATTATTTTTTTTAATCAAACTCTAAAATTAAAAAATAAAATATCTAATTAAAATACGTTTTTATAAATTAATCTAAAAATTTACGCGTATCAAATCATTTATAATACACATATCATATATGGTAAATAAATCAATAAGTTGTCAACAAATCATGCAAAATTTATCTCGCATATAAAAAATATTTGTGTATTGCACGAAAATCCTACTTAGTTTATAGGATATTAACAAACTTTTTTTGTGTGTCGCATGCTCCTCCCATGTATGTATGAAAACTAATAAATAATACCCCATGTATGTATGAAAACTAATAAATAATACCCCATGTATGTATGTATCATGCACATTGCACGCTACCATCTTTAATTTTAAAAAGTGGCAAAATATTTTCTATCTTTAACTTTCGTCGATACATGTACTCTACACAAAATATGCGTACAACACACATTGTTGTCGGACAATATATATATATATATATATATTTTTTTTTCAATTATAAAATCATTCCTAAAATAATTTATACCTACTTTAACACTGTTGCAACAATAGATTTCATCTAAAACTATCAACAAAATGTTTTAAATTTTGAATTTTTTCAACACAAAAAAGTCATATATTTTAAATAAAATCAATAAAATCTCGACTGTAGGCATAAATAAATCAATGTATTAATTTTTTATTCATTTTTGCTGTTGAAAATTACAAAGTTGGTATCGAAAATTGTTATAAATCGTCGAGATAATTGTTCAAATTTTATAACCATGTATACTACTTGTGCTACACATATGATCCATTAATGTTGCATTTAAAAAAAATTGTTGATTTATTTACCATGTATGATGAATGTGTTATGTATGATGAACGTACGCATGGATTTTTGGATAAATTGATAAATACGTATTTTAATTGAATATATATTTTTTAATTTTAGAATTTGGTTAAATAAATAATTTCCTCTTAAATAAAAATATTATTCCAAACTTATGAAAGTATCGTATTATCATTTTTAACCGTAATACTAGCAATCTAATGGATTGCACTACTAAAAGTGTGATTTTATCGAAATTTATGATCAAAAGTCTAGTGGGGGTTCGATCTTTATCAATGATCAAAAGTATTTAATAATCGAATTACACTATAAGTTAAACAAAAAAAAAAAAAAATTATCTAGACAAACCATTTGGATATTGGCTCAAGAATACAACAAAATGGGATTTTTGTCTTAGTTATCAATTTATCTATTTTTTAAAAACAGTAAACTGAATCAAACCAATTTCAAAAAAAATTAAACAAGAAAATAAAGTACCAAACCAATTTTAAAAAAAATATTGAACCAAAAAAAAAAAAAAAAAAGCAGGGTGACCGTCTGAAATTTGGTTTAAAACTGATTAACCAAAAATTCAATTTGGTTAACCAATATTTTCTGCTCAGTTCAAAACTAATGTGCCAAATATGTTCTTGGTGGGTACTGTTATCATCTTGTTGTGATGTAAATTCAAGTGTTGTTGATTTGATTTTTTTGTTTTTTCACTTGGGTTTTACTCCATTAAAGTTACTAGATAATGACACATTAAAATCTTGTATTAATGGACAGACAAGCAATAATTATCAGTTTCTGAACTGGGAAATTTATACCTGCAACAAGTGAAAACTTAATTGGTACATAAATACCAAAGTCAGAGGTGAAAAGGAGCAGAGTACGACCGGGATACATAGGAGTTGAGTAGAAAGGTGAAGAGAAAACGAGACAAATTGACTGACTGGGGTTGTTAAAATTGGCGGATTGATTGGGGTCTAAGTCAGGAGCTCATTGGCCACCGTCACTTGAAAAATTTAGGTTGTTGAAACTTGTAATTTTTGCGAACCACCCCGCTTATGAGATGGCCTCACCTCATTTGTCCGTCACAATCTCCCAAAGTGTTCCCAACTCGTCACTTTCTTCGTTTTCTTCACTCTCTTATTTCGCCTTTTACTTTGTATCCGTTGAGGTTAAAGCCTTTTACTCTTAGAGCATCAACGCACTTCCATTTCTCCATCTTTTCTAATCAAGCTTCAAACTTACCCCAAAATTTCCAACAGATTCCCAGAATATTTCGTGTAGTCGGAAACAATGTCAGTTTCCGGAGACAGCACCTCTTTCCAAGAAAAGCTGAGCTCAAAAACACCCTTTCTCAGCCTCAAACTCTACGTTCTTATTGTAATCTTGTTAACATGCACGGCTTTACTTTCTTTATTAATCTGTTTATGCTTCTGCTTCGCCAAGAACTCGAGAAAGCAAAAAATGAGAGTCAAACACAGCTCAGGTTTAATCCCATTGGTGTCCAAAGAGATCGTTGAGATCAAAGATCTGGGTCGTAACAAAAACGGCGAAAACCACGAGGGTAAAGTTGGAAAAGAGGGTGAGGTTGTTGTTGCCCCTGAGATGGGGACGAAGAAGAAGATTTTAAGTGAAGCAGAAGACAGCGATGGCGTGTCAGCTAAGACAAGTGATGTGTCGGTGGACATTGGGTGGGGCCGGTGGTATACCCTCCGGGAGCTGGAGATTGCAACACGTGGATTCGCGTTGGAGAATGTGATCGGTGAGGGTGGTTATGGTATTGTTTACAGAGGTGTTTTACAAGACGGGTCTGTTGTGGCTGTCAAGAATCTTCTTAACAACAAGTACGTTCAACTAACACCGTTTGTTTCCAAAGAAAACTTTTGTTTCCCAGAACATTTTCTGACCTTCAAAATTGTTATTATTAGCATTAGAAACATCTTCGGTCAAAATAACGTTAGTGGAAGGTTTCCTAATTAATGAATTTTAGCATGTCAGATCCAAGTTATCCGGCAAGTTACAGAATAAAAAATTAGATTGTGTCTTGCTTTTATAACATGTTTTTCGAGCTTTCGATTCCAGAACATGTTTTGACATTTAAGTGAGACTTGTCGGTGTCATAGAAGTAACTATGTGGCTGAGTTCCAGGAAAAGTAAACATTGTTACTTTGTTCTTTAATTTATTTTGTTTATCTTCTCCTCTTTTATCTTTAATGTTTAACTATTAGAATTATCTCTTACTTTCTTTAACTTTATTTTTATTTAAATTATTTATTTACTTTTTTGAAAATGAAAAAATTTCCCACCCTAATGAGATCAAATGATGTATCATGTTTTTCAAAAGTTACAAAATATTAAGAAGGAAAGCTAATGTATATTGTGTGTGTAGAGGGCAGGCAGAGAAGGAGTTCAAGGTGGAAGTTGAAGCCATTGGAAAAGTTAGGCATAAGAATTTAGTGTGTTTAATTGGATATTGTGCAGAAGGAACTCAAAGGTATACTTTCTGTTGCTTTTCTCTCATCTAAATGTAATTAGAAAGAAGAATTCTTTGATTTCCTTCAAATTTGTCTATGGGAACTTCTGGTTTTCTAGGATGCTTGTATATGAATATATCAATAATGGTAATCTGGAGCAATGGCTGCATGGTGATGTTGGTTCTATTAGCCCTCTCACATGGGATATTCGAATGAAGATTGCCATTGGGACAGCAAAAGGGTAAAGCATTTCTAGTTTCTGTTTTCATTTGATGATCCTAAATGTTCCTGATCTTGTTCAGAAATGTATATATGCTTCTTGCTCATGGCTGCATACTCCTCGGAACAAAGAGGAGAATGTTCTAATTCTTGTAAACTGTTATTGGCTTCTGAAACTGCATGCAGATTATAAAGCTATTGAGTTTATCATTTGTCTGGTTATGGTAATTATTTACTGTGCTTCTCTTTTAAGTAAAAAGGTCTATTTTTTGTTCCAATCTTCTGCATATTTTGTGTGTTCAATAGTTTGCCTTGCATCTTGATATTACCCTTTAGCTGATAAGCTCGTATGGTTGCTATCTCTTACAGGCTTACCTATTTGCACGAAGGTTTAGAACCGAAAGTTGTTCACCGTGATGTGAAATCTAGTAATATTCTTCTGGATAGAAGCTGGAACCCAAAAGTATCAGATTTTGGATTGGCCAAGCTCTTGGGATCTGAGGCTACCTATGTTACTACCCGAGTAATGGGAACATTTGGGTTCGTTCTTTCTCAGATCTTCAAACCAATTTTCTTCAGTAAACCTTTCAAACTGAAGTAAATTTTTTGTTCTTTGGCAGATATGTCTCTCCTGAGTATGCAAGCACAGGCATGCTTAATGAGGGGAATGATGTGTATAGCTTCGGAGTTTTACTCATGGAAATCATCACAGGAAGGAGTCCAGTTGATTACTCAAGACCACCTGGGGAGGTAAAAGACAATTTACAATTCTATGTCTTCAAACAGAGTAGCTCACAGTTATAATTCTGTTTATTGCGGATGTTTTAAATTTAGATGAACTTGGTTGACTGGTTCAAAGGAATGGTAGCAAGCCGCCGGGGAGAAGAGCTTGTGGATCCTCTAATAGAAGTTCAGCCATCTGCAAGAGTTTTGAAAAAGGCATTGCTTGTTTGTCTCCGATGTATCGATTTGGATGCACACAAGCGACCTAAGATGGGACAAATTGTTCACATGCTTGAGGGAGATGACTTTCCTTTTCGTTCTGTAAGTCATGTTATCGCAATTGTATGCATCAGCCTTGCTCATGCTGCTGCACAAACATGTCAGTTTCAATTGGTTATTTGTTTTTGCGTTCTGCAGGAACACAGATTACCACGAGAGAAAGACCCTAATCCCTTGCATGAATCCGCCCCCAATGAAGTAGTTGCACAGCCAACCAAGCGTGCTGGTGGTGGCAATGCTGAGAGACAAAGATGGAGATGATCGTCGTCTTTAGGAAGAAAAATCACACACCTTTGATGTGCATATATCCAATTTTCTGTATGTCGATGGATTGCAGCATTCTACATTGGAATAAACCTTGTAAATATGCACTTAATATGAAAAGTTCGTCATTCTGCTTGCTTCTTGATACATACATTATCATTGTAAACATGATACATACTTGAGGATTCGGTGACCATCAGACCAAAAATTCTGAACTGGTCTAACCAAACATGATAATGCATTTAGCTTGGCAGAGAGCAAGCAAGCAAGCGATCAGTCCCTATAATTTATGGGAAGAAAAAATTAAGGAATTTTTTATAAAAATAATGGTAAAATATTTAGAATTTGTATCATATGAGAATAAAATTAATATAATAAAAAATAAAAAAACAAAAATAACCTTTTCAAAGATGCTTCTAATACGACATGTGCTTCCTTGGCAATTGATTTCAGAAGAAAATTTGACAGGATTTTTGTGCGTTGTCGTTGCACATGCTTCATGAATAAAAAATTGCCTTTGTCACAAACTTGCCTCATTCCAATTATTAAAAGAAACCCTAAGGTACCCACCTGGAATGGGTTTCTTTTGACAAATATTAATAAGATGTATTACTTTACTGTCCAAAGAGTTTGATTAAAATTTAATTAAATTTAAATTAAATTTATTAAATTTCTTAAATATATAAAATAATTTTATTTTGATGTAATTTAATTGAAATGATTTTTATCTGTGAATAGATTTTATGAGTCAAAGTTCCTCAAACTTTAAATTCGAATTTTATATGGAATTAATTGGGCTCAAAAAAGAAAAAAATCCCAGCTCGGCTTGACAAAGAAACTCACACCAAGTACTTAAATTATAACTTGGACATTTAAAATGGGCCTTCGTTGAAGAGGATTCCGAGAAAAAAATCAATGGCTCCCGTACTCCCAAATCAATAGGCCCAACCTGTACAACCACAATCTTACACGTTCATTGATATTTCCTTAGGAGTCATTTGCTTACCACTCCTACGTGTGTAAATTCTAAGAGCAGCCAAGAGGTATCCGACACGTGTCCCACATCACTTAAATCGGCGTCAACCAAAATCCATCTGTGTGTTTCAACTTTCGGCGCAAAGAAGGCACAGGAAAAAATATTCTCATTTCACTTCTCCGCATAAATAAACAGCAACTCACTCGCACATCATCAGATCTGTGGAAGGTAGACTTGAGAGTTTGGGCTTGGGCTTTGAGACCATGGAGGAGAAGCTGATAGCGCGGCTGGAGGCGGCGGTGGTCAGGCTGGAGGGCCTATCGCTTTCGTCACGTGGTGGTGGGGAGGTTGGTGATGGTTGTGCTGACGTGGCGGTGGATCCATCGATTGTGGCGTTTGATGACATGATGAAACAGTATTTCTGTAGGGTTTCAACTGCTGCCGAGAAAATCGGAGGCCAGGTTCTTGAGGTCACGAAGATTCTTGAAGAAGCTTTTGCTGTGCAGAAGGAGCTACTTATGAAGATTAAACAAACTCAGGTTTTCGTAATTCGAATAACACTGATGTATTGCACTCCATAAATGATGTTAGTTTTACCAGTAGATTAGGATATGATTTATGCCTGATCTATTTCATTTTTCCTTGTGAAATGTTAAAATTTTGGATTGGATGGTGACCTTATGATTCGATCATTGGAAATTCAGGGAGCTTATTTCGATCTTAGCTTGAATTTTATAGTTTTGAACTAAATTGTTAATTTGTTATTCTTAGTTTACTTTTTAGATACTGGTGTGGATTGGCCTTGTTGCGAATGGATAATCTAGCTTAAAAGGGCTGATTTCTCTGTAATGTGTCCTGATAAGGTACAGTTCTTGCTCGGAAGACAAAAAAGAGAGTAGCAGTGGTGCTACGAAAAATTGGTAGTTTAGTTAAAATTTGAAAGGAATTAGTAGTTTTTAGATGCCTTTTCACATAGTGACCATTATTTTATATGCCTACGGTTTTGAATTTAGAAAATTTGTATCACAATATTTGTCTAGAGAACTTCTGAGGTAATGCTTAGTAATAGATTAGAAGACTTGGGTTAACAAATCAGCCTTAATGTTTACTTCTGAATACTTTTTTATTTCCATTAATTGGTAATCAGAGTGAGTGAATGGGTTCTGTTATGATCTTATAGAAACCTGACCTTGCGGGATTGGCTGAATTTCTTAAACCATTGAACGAAGTGGTAATAAAAGCAAATAAAATGACAGAAGGGAGGCGGTCTGATTTCTTTAACCACTTAAAGACTGCTGCTGATAGTCTCTCAGCTTTAGCATGGATTGCATATACAGGAAAAGACTGTGGTAAGACACATATGCTGTCTATTTTTGTGTTTTGATATCAATCTGAGTAATTTTCTGCTTTTTGACTTTAATTTGCTTACTGTTAAAGGAATGAGCATGCCTATTGCTCATGTGGAAGAAAGTTGGCAAATGGCTGAATTTTACAACAACAAGGTACTATCTATACTTCTAGGGTTTCAGATTAGGGAACTGCCTGTTGGCATACGTGATTTTTATTGCTTTCTAAAAGAGTATGAAGGCATGGGTAACTGCTTTAGAAGCATAGCAAGGATTTTGAATTGTAAAACTTCCTTTCTGAACTCTTTTTTATTTATTATAGTGAATATGTATGTGCTGATATTTCCGTGAGCTTTTTTTTTTTTTTAATTTAATAAATATATTATTAACAAAATAAATATAAGGAAAAGAACCATGTGGAATTGTTTTGATTTAGTAATGGCCCAAATTTATTTTGTCTTTTATGTTTGCTACTTAAATTGTGACGTGGTAATTTACTTATTCTACTTTAACCTATGCTTGTACTTGTCCATTATCTATTTGCAGTTATTTGGTAATTTTGTTATCAAAATAGTTTCATTTTTTCTGTTGACATTTTGCATCATGATGATCAGATTCTTGTTGCATACAAAACTAAAGACCCAAATCATGTCGAGTGGGCCAAAGCTATAAAGGAGTTGTATTTGCCTGGTTTGAGGGATTATGTTAAGAGTCATTATCCTTTGGGCCCAGTGTGGAGTGCTACAGGCAAAACAGTGGCTTCTGTTCCACCAAAAGCTCCAACAAGGGTTCCATCACCGGGTGCTCCTGCTCCTGCTCCTCCTCCTCCTCCTCCACCAGCCTCTCTCTTAAGCTCTGAGTCTTCTCAGGCATCTTCGTCACGCCCTAAAGAAGGAATGGCTGCTGTTTTTCAAGAAATTAGTTCAAAGCCTGTCACTGCTGGTGATTCTCTATCTCTCTTCCACCCCTCCTCTCTACTTCTCTCTTTGTTGTGTATTGATGTATTAAGCAGCTGATACGTGATCTAATTTAATTCTTTCCTAGGCCTGAGAAAGGTCACTGATGATATGAAGACCAAAAACCGTGGAGATAGAATTGGTATTGTTGCTGCTGGTGAAAAAGAAGTTCGAACTGCTTCACCTTCATTCTCTAAAGCTGGACCTCCCAAACTAGAGCTTCAAATGGGTCGAAAGTGAGTATGCATAAAATATACTATAGCTTGCTTTTACGTATTAAGTTGATGCTAGTATGTAACTGTTGTGCTTTGTCACAGGTGGGTTGTTGAGAATCAAATTGGAAGAAAGAACTTAATTATTGATGAATGTGATGCTAAGCAATCTGTTTACATTTTTGGATGCAAAGACTCTGTTTTGCAGATTCAAGGTAATCATTATTAAGTAATTTGCTGGATATGTACATGTATGTTATATATTTTTTACTAATCCTACCAATCATTGCTGAGAGTTTTGTAATTTCACCTTGTGTATGCCTATTCAGAAAGCTACAATTGACTTAGTATCGTTCTAAAATTTGCAGGAAAAGTCAACAATATTACAATTGACAAATGCACCAAGATGGGAATTGTATTTACTGTGAGTTTGAAATATTTAGGAAGTATTAAAAATCAATATTGTTTCTGATTTACGGAATCATTACTTTGCAACATTGTATCTTATTGTATGCCGTTGATCTGGATAAATAGGATGTGGTAGCTGCTTGTGAGATTGTGAATTGCAATGGTGTTGAGGTGCAATGTCAGGTATATTTTCTTTTCCTCTTAGAATTGATGTAAGCATATATAAAAATTGTGATATGAGACATTCTAAAAAAAAATAAAAATGGTGATGTCCTATTGAGTTTTGATTAGTTATTCTCGAATGTTTCTTATATGTGATCGTTTTTTTTATTTTTTATTGTTTGATAATCATACATACACTCTTGAGAATCATTGTTTGACTGAAATTGATTCCAGTTCATGGAGGTTACTGGTTGATTTGACTCTTATCTATATATTTTTGTGCATATCATAGGGTTCAGCTCCAACAATTTCAGTGGACAACACGTCAGGTTGCCTGATATACTTAAGCAAAGATTCTTTGGGGGCATCTATAACAACAGCCAAGTCAAGTGAAATAAATGTTATGATTCCTGGTGCAAAGGCAGATGATGATTGGGTAAATTTCTGCATTGATGTTGAAATATAATCTTTACAATCATCCATTTCTATATAGAAATGTCTTTTGAAGATGCAATATATACCAAGTCTACCGAAGGCCTGATCTCGTTAGTTTTCTTCAAAATGTGTAGATTAAATTGTTATTATGACTTTCAATAAAATTAACATATGCTGATTTATAGGAAATGTTGGTTGATTTCTCAACTCCAATAATGTAGTTTAAATTGTTAAGACCATATTTAGCCCTCTACTTCCTTTTGGTCATGTAACCTAATGCTGGTTTAATCTACATTTTCCCTTTCTTCCCCAACTTCTTTATCCTATTGATTCTCTCCCATTCCCCATATTTTCATTGCAATTTTTGGATCTCATTAACCCTAATTGTAAAAGTTATGTTAGGTATGTTGTCACTATAGTTATACTTTGAGGTGTTGTTTTTTTTTTTTTTTTATAACTTAGCAAATGGAGGTATCACAGAATGTTTAATAGATAGTTGAAGAGAATGTTCAAGTGGTTCCTTGACTTCATTGTTCATCATGTCTTTGTAGGGGGAGCATGCTTTGCCACAGCAGTTTGTTCATGTATACAAGGATGGTCAGTTTGAAACAACTCCAGTCTCCCACTCTGGAGGCTAATGGAGACTTTCAGCTGCTGATATAGGTTTAACTCTTTTATTTAATTTATTTTCTTGGACAGTTGACAGGGCCTTCAATTTTTTTTGCCCCTTGATTTGCTTTCTGTCTATATAATTGGGACAAGATCATCATTTACTGGTTATGTGATTGTTTATCTTTGGTTTTTTGAAAACCACTGGGATGGGTTTTTGCGTTGTTTGCTTCCAGAAGATTGTCTTGTTGTAAGGTTTTTGCTACTGGAGATTGCATTACTATGAGAATTTGTACTTTTCTGTACTTGCTATGCGAGAATTTCGAAAATACTTTATACTAAAATGTACTTTTTGTGCATAGAATCAATTTATAGTGTTGCCTATCTTGAAATTTACGTATTCAGGTCCGAAACCTTGAAGCAAGGATCTCCGTTTGCTCTGTTTATTCAGGGATTTGGATTTTGGATATTATTCAATTCAAACAGTGTTTTCAAAAATATGAAAAACGTGAGGAAAATGATAGTAAATTCCTTTGGTTTTCTTGCGTTGTGTGTGCCCATTTTGAGTTTTTATCTCTTAAATGTTGGATTCCTCTTGGAATTAGTTACTAAATAGCAAGCTTCATACAATTGCCCTTTTGACCACTCTGTTAAAAAATTTTGAACGAGGAATAGGAAGGTTAGCTGTACTGAAATCTCTCTATCTTGAAGACTCATTTGTGTTCGGGACCATATGTTCCCCTTTGTGCTTGACGGAGAGTTAATGTACTAGTACCACTTCTGCTTTTACTGTTTTTTCCTTTTAACTTCTCTTTCAGCTTCTTGGTGAAGAGACCTATTGTGGCACCTTTTATCCTTGTACCGAGCGATCCTACTCTTTTCCAACTTCTCGTTCGGGGTGAGAAAGTAGTTTGTACTATTCATAGTCTTTGCTAGGCGCTGCTTGTGTTTGTTGACGATAAGGTTTTGTACTGTTTGATACATGATTTTGCTTGAGGAAGAAGAGTTGATCACATGGGCGTGGGACGAACATTATTGTCCTGCGTGTGTCTGTCCTCTTTTACCATGCAACGTTGGATTAAAATCTAAACACAGTTACTGGTTCATTGAATCTGCAGTAGTATACATAATCGGAAACTGATGCAATTATTGATCTCGTTCAAATTTTGTAGTTTAGATCTTCACTTCCCATATTCGGATCATCATTCCATAATTCCTGATGTCCCGTTATAATCTTCGAATCCTTTCCTAGTTATTCTATTCCCATTTTGCCCTTTTGCTTTCAGGATTTCCACACCCTACGACGTAGTCATAAATACTGACGTATTCCAAAAGCTATGGTTTCGATTTTGAAATATGAGTCTATTCCCATTTTGCCCTTTTGCTTTCATGATTTCCACCATGTGATTGCAGTGGAAATGTGAAAAGACCACAGGGTCCCATTTTTAAGCCATCCAGCTCATTGGGTTGTTGAAGTTGGGAATTACGCAAGGCAAGAGATTGTCACTCCTTAAACTCTTACCGTTGCACTATTTCCCTCTCTCTCCACAGTCCGACTTCTCAGTCAATTATTTAAGCACTTCATGTTCCTTATCAACTTGTCTTTGTCTCCTTCGAAACTCGCTTTCATTTCCCATGGCTACCCTCACTCTCTTCTTCTCTCTTTTTCTCCTCCAAGCCCTCCGTTTCTCAAGTAAACTTAATTGCTCTCTGTGTACTTCAGTTTGGATTCTTGGTTTCATGTTCTGATTTGTTTAATTGTGTTTTGTGTAGGTTCGCAGTCGTTTATTGGAGTGAATTATGGGCAAGTGGCTGACAATCTACCGCCGCCGGAAGCTACTGCGAAGCTTCTACAATCTACTTCCATACAAAAAGTGAGGCTGTACGGAGCAGATCCAGCTATTATTAAAGCTCTGGCTAACACCGGAATCGGTATCGCTATTGGTGCTTCTAATGGAGATATTCCAGCTCTGGCTTCTGATCCTAACGCCGCCGCTCAGTGGGTCAACACAAATGTCTCGCCTTTCTACCCGGCCAGCAAAATCATTCTTATCAACGTCGGAAATGAGGTCAGCACTCTGGAAAATACTTTTTTCTTTTTTGTAACTTTTAGAGAGTATGCAAACAATCCCATTACAAAAGTAGCGGACCATCCAAATTGCGAATCTTTTGATCGTGATGGAGCGTCGAAAGCGGAAAGTAGAAAAAATAAAGTTCGCTTAATAACTAGCTTAAAGAAAGCGAAAGCTTTATGCTGATAATCGCTTTACGACGTATTCTTAAAGTGCAAAGTATGTTTCTGGAAATGAAAATGATTTTAAAAAAAAAAAAATGCCAGCAAATTAGTTTTATTTTCACGTGAACTCAATTTAATATGAAGTTGTGATAATTTTGTCAGGTAATGATCTCCAATGATCAAAACCTCATCAATCAGCTCCTCCCAGCGATGCAAAATGTCCAAAAAGCACTCAACTCGGCCTCACTCGGTGGCAAAATTAAAGTATCTACCGTGCATGCAATGTCCGTGTTGACTCAGTCTGACCCGCCATCTTCCGGGTTGTTCAACCCGAGTCTCCAAGGCGCGATGAAGGGATTATTGCAGTTTCTAAAGGACAATGGATCCCCTTTTATCGTCAACCCATATCCCTTCTTTGCGTACCAGAGCGACCCAAGACCCGAAACTCTTGCTTTCTGCCTGTTCCAACCCAACGCCGGACGGGTTGACTCTGGAACCGGTATCACGTACATGAACATGTTTGATGCTCAGGTGAGTCAGTTTATAATAATACCTTAATCTTATCTCAAATTTAAAATTAAAAAGCGTATTAGCTACCATATAAAAAGATTTATTCAAAAAATATGATTTATTCATGCTTTTGGGTTGAAATGGTTAAAAGTACTTTTATGGATGAAAATTATACATATGCTGCTTTACAAAAGAGATATGTTAATGCTTTCATACTTCAACGAGTATTTCATTGTAATTTCTTGCATCAGTTGTAAACTATTACCTCCTCTTTTTGATGAAATTACTGGGGGCACTGGAATGAAGTAACCCGATGTTACTGATTTAGATTGCTGATAGGTTGGCCTTTCAAATAATTACAGATAAAATCCATTTTTATTGGACAGATCAGATATATATTGTGGAAAAAAAAGTTGGCTCAGTGATTGTGAATGTTGAACCAATATGATCATCCTATTCACAGTGCAAAATTTTGGAGAAGTGACCGAATTATTTCTAATTTACATATGCAGGTTGATGCTGTGCATTCTGCTTTGAATGCAATGGGGTTCAAGGATCTTGAGATTGTGGTTGCTGAAACAGGATGGCCTTACAGTGGAGACCCCAATGAGGTTGGACCGGGTGTTGAGAATGCCAAGGCTTATAATGGGAACTTGATTTCTCACCTTAGATCAATGGTGGGGACTCCATTGATGCCTGGAAAATCTGTGGATACTTATATCTTTGCTCTTTATGATGAGGACTTGAAACCTGGCCCTTCCTCTGAACGTGCATTCGGGCTCTTCAAACCTGATCTTACAGTAACATATGATGCTGGTCTTTCAAAGAGTAGCCAGGTGAGACATGATTAACTAATTTTCATGCTAGTTAGAATAGGCGCAGAGCCTGAGAGCTGTAACTTCAATTTCTGAACTCTTTTTAGTCAGGCATCGACTTGGAATGAAATGTTAAAGTTCTAGGAGGTAAAAAATGGTGAAAAGAAAGCTGTTTCCTTTAATTATTGAAGGAAAATTCCGTAATCCTCATAACCAGTGCAAAGCCACATTAGAGGGGTAGCTGCGGAAAGCAGAATTATTTTTTTTCTGTTCATTCTGACCCTGGAAATGATTTTTATTGAAGAAATAATGGAGTTTGACCTAGTCAAAAATAAAAATATTCTAAAAGAAGAATTGGAAAATTAAAAATTCTCCATTATACTAGTTGTCGTTGTTTAATTTCTTGCCTGTATAGTTGGTGATATAATTTTCTCTTGTCATTAGACTCCATCAACTCCAACAACTCCAGTGACTCCATCACCGAAACCAACAGCAACAGGTTGGTGTGTGCCCAGGGCTGGTGTCCCTGATGCTCAATTGCAGGCAAGTCTTGACTATGCCTGTGGCCAAGGAATTGATTGTAGTGTCATTCAACCAGGAGGTGCCTGTTTTGAACCAAATACACTAGCATCACACGCTGCTTATGCCATGAATCTTTACTACCAGAAGTCTGACAAAAAGCCATGGAACTGTGATTTTTCACAATCGGCTACACTCACATCTCAAAATCCTAGTAAGTTTTTTTTTTTTTTCACCTTCAGTTCCATCTTTGTTACACTTGTTAGAAGCTAAAAGCCAGCATAAAATTTACTCAAATATAGCCAATAGAGCAAATATGAGTAATTATGTTAAAAGTGTGAACAAGAAGCAGCCATCTTTAATAGGGGGGACAAGAGGGTATGTGAAACTTTACAGAAAAAAATTTTATACTCTCTGCCTTTACAGAGTTATCGTCCCCACTCTGTATGAATAGCTCTGTAAAAGCCGAGAAGCTTTTGATTATTTTAGTCATCTTCTCTTCATAGGCTTATTGTCCCCACAGCCATAGACTTGAACCACCACTGCCTTTTGCTTTTTAAATTCTTGCCTTTTGAAAGAAACCCTTATGTAACCTGTCTTGGTTGTCTACTAAATCAATGCCTTTGTGATTGCAGGTTATGATGGTTGCACCTATCCTGGTGGGAGTACCTGAAAATTCCTGATGAAGAATTTCCCAGATCTGATATATATAATAAATTTGCAAAGTAAAATAAAGGGTTACGGTGGTGAATCTTGTGGTTGGTATTTATAGCTTTAATGTAAAGCCTTCTTGCTTTGATTTAAATATGTGTTAGCGTAAGTGTCTGTCTCTGTTTTATGGAAGGGTAGATTGCAGAAAAGTTAATGTGTGAATTGGTGGGGGATAAAGTGTTAACTATGTGGGGAGAAACTTTGGTGATAGGAATAAATCCTTTGTATATTTTTAGTGGCATGTTTTCTAAATCGTTAGCCACATTCATGTGATTTGTAAGAATCTTAATGTTGGGAGGCATATTATTATTGTACGCTCTACAGCAGATCTTCTGCATACTGCAACTTGCAACGGATAAGTCTCTCTTTCCTTTATTCATCTGACATGATCACATGTGTGGAACTTTTTGAATCAGTTTGACCCTTCTAAAATCTGCATCTTGCTGTTGGTCACAACAATTCAAAGGCTTCTTGTACATCATTTATCTTTAGATTTTTATTGTTAACACTGTAAAGATTTACTTGTGTATATATTGATAATGAAGATGCCATAAATATGCAATTAAAGTTTTCTTGCTTTAGGGTTTATTCGTGAAATAGATTGGTGTTGTTGAATTGTGTGTATGCTTTTGTGATTAAAAATGGCTAAAATTGAGTAATAGGAAAATTAGATATGAAATTTCCTTATTTTTTTCATGAAAATACTAGTATGCATGATTTACATCCGATGTGCAAGTATACAAGGGGACAAATGAAGGGTCGAGTTAATTGATACTTGCCATGTACAACATGTTTGGTGGGTCTATTATTTATTATAAGTATGTGAACCACACATGGCGTGGCAAAGGGTGTGGAGGGTAATTGAAGTATTACCATGTTTGAGTCGTTGGTATATGGAAATTGAAGTTTTACCATGTTTGAATGATAGGTATATATGTAAATTGAAGTTTTACCATGTTTGAATTATAGGTGTATGGGAGTAATTTAAAATGAGGGTAATAGAAATTGTCATGCATTAATAATAGTGTATGCAAGTGACAAACAGTAAAAGATAATTGGAATTATGTCATATGCATAAATTATAGGTATGTATGATTCACATACATACGGTAATTGGCATGTCATAGTGGGAGATAACTAATATTTTTCATGCATGAAACAAATAATTTAAATGCATGAAATCTCGAATTAAATGAAAAAATTTTAACTAGTTTGTGTGAGATGAGTGCTATATGTTGTTAGAATTAGTGCCTTAACGTCTATAGTCATGTGTAAATATAATTTACTCATAATTTTTTTTTAATATATCGGCATTTTCTTCATCCTATCTCTCATATATTAGATGAATTTTGTTAGGATGGTTAAATTGTGACGAAATAATCAATATATGTCAACTGATTGTAAGAGTCATATGTTCACATATAACAGTCGTTTTTAAAATGTTTATAGTCTTTATATTATCCTAAACAAAAGAACAAATAATATAATTAAATCTATCATAATGTTAAACAATCCTACCAAAATGTGGTGACATATCTCATGTGTCAAAATTATTTATTAATAACTTAGTGTAACACATAAATGCACATTGTATAGACATGTTCATTGGACTAGTTCATTAAGAGATGTGTTACATAAGGATTAATATGGTTTGACATTAACTTAGCGTAGTCATTTGGAAATGATTACTAGAGTGATGGTGATTGACTATATTGAAAGATGTATAAAGGCTATGGTGACGAACAAGGGATTCATCACTTATGTACATCAATTGATATCTCTTACAAGCTCATTAATAAACATCAACGACTACTAAAATCTAAAGTTACAATGGAATTGAGTCGTTGCTCAGTCCAATACTATTTTTATTATTAATACAAATGTCAATCAATGCATATTAAGGATTCCCTAAGGTAGACACTAATTTTGTGTCTCAACCTAAAAAAAGTATTATATGATGAAATAATTGAATTGTATGATTTTTGACCTAAACAAGTCAATCAATAACACTTTGTCGATTGATAAGTACCTACTCTATCTATATCTATAAACACAAATTCTTTAATTGGAATACCATCAATTCATTAGCACTATTGAAGGAAAGCTAGGTCAAATTGTTTTCTCTCCATCTTAATCTTTTACAATTGACAATAATTCAATAACATCACATTCACAAGATCATTATGATTAACATGATGATGTTGTGGATGATGCTTTAGAATTAATTTTCTTGACAATATTGGTTCATTAATAACGTTATAAGTAAATATCTTTTAATTACACTTTTTATCCATAAGTGCAGGAACGTTAAGACTCTTTATCCATAAGCGCAGGAATGTCAAGAAAAAGGTCTTTAAAATGATAGAACTGAATTGGAAATCAGATGGTTTGATCATAGTTTTTCTATGTACTTATTAAAGTGGTATAAATCATCCTCGATGTTACCGTGACCTAGGGCATATGTAATGGTGATGAGCTATCTTGGTGTTGAACTATTTCATCGAAAGGTGACAACAATTTGCAAGCATTGAAGCTGTTGGCTACAACTTGGTGTAACACATAGGCATATATTGTGTGCTAGACATAACTTGCTAAGAGGATTTTATATAGATGGTTATCCTAATATCTATGAAATTTATCATTTTTAGTAAACGAGGACATATGTAATCTTTGGACTTAAGGATTGTTAGATTGCTTTGTACAAGAATTGATATAGTTTAATATCATCTAACGTGTCATTATAACACTATACGTAGGTTATGGTGATTCAATATAAAATTCGTCACTTCCAACAATAAAATTTTTATTTATAATGGGCCCATATTGACATATGCCAACAATCATTAAACCTATTATTACAATAAGATCGGGTTGTTGTCTAATTCGATAGTATTTAGTCAATATGTTAATTGTTAGTTTTTCTAATAACGAGGAATAATTGTAATATCTTAAGGTTAGAATGGTCTTTTAGGTTGAAAATCAGGGTTAAAAATGAGATTTTATAATATAAATTAGAGTTGAAAGAGTTCAAGGGTAAAATAGTCAGTTAAAAGGTATATGTGGCATGTACATGGGTAATTTTTGAGAGAATATTCCACGTATTGTTCAAAAAAGGAAGAAATATAAGGTTTCCTTGACGCACGACCATGTGCTTTAGGTGCACGATTGTGCATCGTAATGCACCACCATATATATTTTTATTTTTTCAGATTTATACATTTTTATCAAATTTTTCCTCAGTGAACTCTAAAGTAGTCATTGAGAGTGATAAACCAACTACCATTTATCAAATTAGAGAGCCTAAACCAACTACAGAGAGAGAGAGATTCAATAACTATGGCTAGAGGTAAATGTTTCCTTATCTCTTTCACCTTGTTTTATAGCATGTTTCTTTTGTTTTGAGTTCCCAAGAAGGCTTGCTGTATGTTTGAGGCTTATTAGACATGTTTGAATGATGAGATGATGCTTTAGATGCTTATTGATGAAGTATTGTTGAGAACCTTGATGTATATGTGTATAAATGTGTCCTATAGCTTGGTTTTAGAGCCTTGATGTGTGAGAACATGAGATTGGTCGAACTTGATGAAATTTCCATGCTTATAGTTGGTGTATTAAGCTTGTTAAGGTGTTGGATTGAGAATTTATATGATTTGGGTGAGAATAATTAGGATTCTAGGTTTCTAGACGTATTATTATAGAAGTTAAGTTGAAAGCATGACTATGTACCTGTAGGTGCACGATCATGCAGCCTCATTTTTGCAATACCATGATTGTGTATGTAGCTGTGCATGCGTGAAAAACTTGGAGACATGACTATGCGAGTGAGAGTATGATCGTGTGTTTATTCCTAATTTTACACGCTCATGTAAGCAAGACACATGAGTGTTAGATAAACTATTGCATGCCCATGCAAGTGTAGGACACGCCTAGGCAACTTCATGCACGACTATGAACCTTACACCATACACTCATGTAGTTAGTCAAGGATTTATAAGAAATTCATAAACGCCAGCACGACCAATACATGATTTCATATACAACCTCGTGTATCTCTATGTACAATTGTGTGTTAAGCATTACACGACTGTGCATTATGACAAAAGCATAAAGCAAGTTATAAAAAATTTCTAAGCCATTTTTAAGTATACATAACTCAATAATATCAAAAGAAAACAGAGTATTATGCATGAATAACATCATTTAGCATAACATGTCATACCATTATTTTTTGAAAAATGATCCAATAACATGTTTTAAAGTGTAAAATATTTGATATTCTAGATATTAGTTAGGGGTGAATACAAGGAGATATTTGTGAGTTCACACACTCATTAGATAGGGAAACCAACATCCGTTAGAGAAGACATGGTCATTCATTAAGCTTGTTAAAAAAGTACTAGTTGTGCATCAGTAGATTTCAGTAGGATTGAACTCATATGCTCAGGGTGTTGAATTCTTGTATTTATCAGACTTGTTAGCACAGTAGTTAGTATTTTCAGATGTAGTTTTATGCATGTACTATATGTATATATATATTCATGATCTTCGGATCATGACTACTATTTTAGAAAGTAGGCAAATCTTTATGATTTTTAGCATTGACATGACGTCAGCATATTCATATCATGTCACACCTAGTATTTCAAGAGATTAAACAATAGATAAAGACAAAGATAAAACAAATATAGAAAGCATCACATAAAGTGGAAATAAAGAGAATACTAAACTAGAACATAACGTGATAAGTCACGAGGCGAGATTAAACTAGAAATCTGCTTGTGTTAGAGATAGAAAATGCTTATTGAGTGATTTTATCACTCACCCTTCTTTGCTTTCTTTTCTTACAGGTCAATGACTAGTAGGGTTGAGCTAGAGACGAGAGGGCTGGAAGTTTTGCGTTACTGTTTGGCGGTAATTAGCATATCAGTGGCTCACATTCTTTTATATAGCTTTTAACCATGCATATATGTGTACTATATATGTATGGTATGTTTCAAAATAATAAGATATTTAGTGGTTTTCAACATATGTATAGTATTTTCAACACAATATTATTATTATTGTTGTGTGTTTGAGGCTTCTACATTCATGCTTAAAAATCCAGTAGCAGTTTTTACTGTAAGGATTCTTACTATAGATTAATGATGATTAGTATAATAATAATAAATAGTAGTATACAATGACCTATATTAGGGGCATCTATAATAACTAAGGGAGAAATCACTTATATGTCTTAGCCTTGAGAGATAAAATATGAAGAAAAAATTTGTATTATATAAATACCTGCTTATTGATAAACTACGAGTATACACGCTAAGACTCCAATGGACTGGTGATCATGATATCTTGATAGAGGCTACTCTTGCTCTATGTATGTAAGGATGTTAAACTAGATATCTTATGTATTAACACGGCACAGAACTGTATAATGCTAGGTCGTTGAAGAGCTTTCGAATCATATACATGTAAAGTTTGATTGATTTGAGAAGCAAATAGATTAATTGAGATGAATCAAGTCCTTGTTTTGGATAATTGATTTTGTGTCTCAAGTAATGTTTGAAATCAACATGGTTCGAAGTCTGAATTGAGCTAGATCCTGAGGGTATAGAAAAAACTTTTGAGCACTTGTCAAATCTGTTTGGATGAGGTAAAAAATGAAATAGACATTTGAACCTAGTTATAGTTGTGTATTGGTCCAGGTTAATGTTTATCCAAGTTGTTCATCAAATTTAATTTGATTAAAGTTAGATAAGGTTAAAATATAAGTTGTTTGACCCATATGGTCATGTGAGTGACAAACATAGGCTTCTATTTACCTAGATAGAAAATATCTTACAATCCTTATCTGATTGCATCAATGTACAAACTTCAATGTGATAAACATGAGACATGACCATGTGCTTATCCATACAGGCCCATGTGTCTACCCTATATAAAAAGACATATGAGTGTGTGCCTTTTACGCATAACCACATGTTTGCACCTATACAAAGAAATGAGTTCTTTCATTTCTAAGATGGACATCATTTTTTAATGAGAGAGGTTTTCTTTCAGTTTGGGTTGTTGCCTAAACTCTCATCTCTTCCTTACTCAAAGTTGTGTACTATTCTTCTACCGAAATTCTTGCTACACAGTAGCCTCTCAGATATTGCCTTGTGTCTTATGTTGATCACCATCAGTGTCATCTTACTCTTGGATGAAAAACGTCTTTGGAGCATAATTTGTGCTGTGTAAAGATCAGTGGAGCCATAAATGTATGCTTTATGAACCTTGTATGGTTTACTTTTATGCAATTTTTGATTATCAATACATCCTAGGATTAAATTGATTGATGTGTGTATGTCTTATGTGTAATTTATACATATTGATTGAGTTGGTATGTTGTATGTGCATGGAAAAACAAATATTGTTATCAATTCCATTATGTCTATATGCGTACACATACCTTTATGATCCCCAACAAATGATTGCTATATATCCTCTTCATGTTGATCTTATTATGGTTAATCACATTTTTAACGCCATTCTACTATTGTTGAACTTTTATATCAGTCCTTAAGGGAGAACGATAATATTCCACCATGATGGATTAGATGATTCACCAAGGGTATTTGTTGGCTTTAGGATAGTGGTCACAAAAACAGTAATCAATTGGGACATCTTCATAGAAACAGGAATGATAAAAGCCACATTATTATTATTCTCAATGTTGTAAGATATTTAATTGATGACATTTTCTATTCTCGTGGCTATATGAATAGGGTTACGCCTATAGTTATTATCTAAATATTTACTCAATAATCAAGTTAATCCATTGTACATCATGTTTGATCGAATTGTTATCATTTTTTGGTTTTCCACCATCATAATTTATTGTTACCCTCAACCATTATCTAAATCCTTTTGTACCTAGCCAAAAGATCAATGTTTGATATTTTAATTCAGTTTACAATGGTCATATAAAATATATAAATGAATTATTTAAGAATAATAAATTAAATTGTGTTAAAAAAATCAATTTTATCCAAGATTCCATGCATATCATGTGTGTTACACATAAGGGAAAAAAAAAAAGAAAAACCTATTAAATAAAAATTATCTATAAATCTTTTTTACATTATATAGTGTAAAATTTCAATACGATCTCCTACACACCACACAAAGTATGATATTAATATGCCCCTTCTCATATATAGGTTCGTCAATTAAGCCTATTTGATCAGACCAAAATTTTTTCGAACGCATACTTAGGCCATATCCATGGAAGCTTCATTTATTCTATTCAAATATGGTTCATTTAATCATTTTGGGTCTAACCCGACCCAAAATAAAAATGTAATGAATATGATATGTGTGTATTCATGCCACTGCCAATAAATTTCAAATTTTATATATGAAACAGAAGAATATATCATAAAATAAGTCCGATCCGCAAACCATCGTTAAGGATTCACTCTGTACAGATTCAACAAGGATGAATCCATATCAAGTAAACCAGCCCTCTCTGCGTTTTAGCTCTTCGACTTAATCTTTTAATTAAAGGGTCACAGACTTCTCGGCGATCCGTTGTCGTCCAGCGGTTAGGATGTCTGGCTTTCACCCAGGAGACCCGGGTTCGATTCCCGGCAACGGAATTTATATTTTTAAATTTTTAAATTGATTAATCTTGAAATTGGTTCAGTTATTTACATATTTTGGTTCGATTTATAATTCTATGATCTCTAAATCTTCTTCACTTTTTAATTTCAAGGGTAAACATAATAAACCATATGCTTCCAGTATGACCCTTCTTCTTCTTCCCCTTCCCTGACCTTGTCATGTCAACTCGATCCCCAAGAAAAAATCACAAGCCTGACAGCAAAGTAAAACCCCCTTCCAGAACTAACCCACAGCAAAGTAAAACCCCTTTCCATACTCTAAAAGGACAGTCAGAACGCCACTCTCACACAGGATCGGGGGAGGAAGGTCTGAGGCAAGGAGTGACCACTAGATAGGCAACAGAAAATGAGTTCCTACTCGACTATGAAAAAGAAAAGGGGCTAGACTGGCCATCAGAACTATTATATAACTAACCCACAAAATTCAACCTCAAAAAATCTTTCTTTAATAATCAATCATGAATTAAATTTCGTAGGATTAATTTATTTTCAAACAGTACTTATAACAGTGCCTCTACAGCAACATAAAAAATAATATGGAGGAGGAGGAGGATGACACGTAAGAGGAGGCAAAAGGACTATTTCTCACCCATAGTTTAAGGTGGAAACAAAGTCCTACCCTCCAAGTTTCAAAAGCCCATTTCTTATCCCTGAACACATTTTTTATAATTTTTATATTTAAATAACTAAAATACCTTTTTAAAAAATAAATATTTATAATAAAATTATAAAATAATTTTTAAATATAAATAATTTTTAAAAATATTTAAAATTTTTAAAAAAATTAAAAAATATATTAAAAATTTTTGAAAAATTTAAAAAATTTGAAGGAAATTACAGCGCACGCTTCTTGTGCCAATTGCGCCTGAGAGGCCTATCAATTTCTGCTCTGTGGTGGATAAAGAAGTCGCATTCTGGCTCCAGTAGAAAAATAAATAAAAGAAGACTGAAAACAACCGTTGAGACCAAATCGACCGTTTTCGACAGCTTTTTCTGATGGAGGTGGTCAAATCTGACCGCCTCTGCCAAAATTGAGGGGGTCAGATTTGACCTTCTCCACCGAACGGAGAGACCAGATTTGATATCTCCTAAAATCAGGTGATTAGAAATGGTCACCTGGTTACGTCAATGATGGCCACCGTCGCGACAGTGGCAATGGTGGTTGCTTTAAAATTTTTAAAATTTTTTAATATATATTTTAATTTTTTTAAATTTTAAATTTTTTATAAAATTTATTTTATTTTTTATAAAATTTTAATCATAAAAATGATAATATTATTCTAAAATGTTATTATTTTTTATTTTATTTAATATTAAATTATTTTTAGGATGGGGGATTGCCTTTGTTTCCGCTTCAAACTATGGGTGGAAAATAGTCCTTTGGCCCGTAAGAGAAAATGGGGCCGGCGGCGTTACTTTCTCTCTGGCTGTCTTATTATTACATTACATGACTTTATTACTTCACCTTAAACACACCAACTCAACGCTTAGCTTTACTTTCTCCCGTCCTTCTTTAATAGAACATTATGACTATGACTTCGGTCAATTTGGTTCACCATATATCAAGTTTTAATTGAACGTTTCATTTTCACAAATATAGGGATCTTGAGACGATACTCTATGGCTCAATTCAGACATGTTAAGTAAATCAATGTGATCGGACGGAAGGCGAAGACGACATGTCTGTTTTGGAGTTGAAAGAGCGCCATGTTTTCGCCGTTGAATTGGCCAACAATCTAAGAGAACAGTTGAAACTGAAGCGCCAGCAGTTGCTCGATACAGACGGTAAGGTTTTTTTTTTTTTTTTTGATTTTAGTTCAAGTTTTTGTTTTTGGTTGTATTTAGTTCTGAATTGAATTTTTATTGCAGTTGCTGGGTTTGGCAGGGCGCGTGGTGAAACTCCGGTCAGCTTTGGTCCTACGGATCTGGTTTGTTGTAGGACCTTGCAGGGTCACACTGGCAAGGTGATTTTTATCGGAGAGAGTGAAATTTGTTGTTTGGAAATTAAATTAGAAAGATATATGTTTTCAGATTATAATACGTGCATTTTTCTTTTAATTTAAGTTCTGTTTGCGAGTTTTCATATGATTGGTTTGGAAATTATGGAATGGAGTGAGGATGTTTTGATGGCGAAAAGCAAAGATTGCTTAATTTTTATGGATTTTTGTTTTAGATTGTGTTCTTTGAGTATTGTGCTTATTGCTGAAAATTTTGCTTGGTTACTAAGAACCATAATTTATGATTTAGGGTAGCTTAGCGGTAATAAACAATGGAGTGTCGAGTCTAGAATGAATAAAAAAGGAGAAATTCACCGTTAATTTCTCATGGTTGATGGCTGAATAGAATGTTAAAGAGTCCTAAAAGTTTAGCGAATGACAAATTTTATATATCTTAGCAGAGTGTATGACATAAATTTGTTGATGGACACAAAGAAAGCAACTGTATGTAAGGAATCGACAACTTTGAGGCTGTAGGATAAGAAAGTAGCTAATGTCAATGACAGTTGTGAATTTCTTATTTTATTCTACTTTAAGGTGGGTTCTAATAAAATTGTTCTTTTTGGGATTTGCAGGTATATTCATTGGATTGGACTCTTGATAGAAATCGTATTGTGAGTGCATCTCAAGATGGACGATTAATTGTGTGGAATGCTCTTACTAGCCAGAAAATTCATGCCATAAAACTCCCTTGTGCTTGGGTAAAGACGTGTGCCTTCTCTCCAAGTGGTCAGTCTGTTGCATGTGGTGGTTTTGATAGCAATTGCTCCATTTTCAATCTGAATTCACCGACTGATAAGGACGGGAATGTGCCAGTATCACGAATCCTCAGTGGGCATAAGGGTTACGTGTCTTGCTGTCAGTATGTTCCAGATGAGGACACTCACCTAATTACTAGTTCTGGTGATAAAACATGTGTTTTGTGGGTGGGATATTACTACAGGCTTAAGAGCTTCTGTATTTGGAGGAGAATTTCTGTCAGGACACACTGTTGATGTACTGAGGTATTTATTTGATTCTCATTTAGCAGGTTTAATATGGTTGCCAATGTGCCTTCTGAAGGATACATTTTTTTCCTTTACTCCTTTCTCTAGTAGCTCTACGAAGTTGAGACATCTTATCCAGCAATTGAATACCTTGTTGATTTTGTGAATGAACCCAAGAGAATATAGATTTATCTATGTGAGATTACCACATGATAGCAGCAGTCACTTGATTTGGGTTTCATGAGATCAGGATAGATGGGATGATAGGAGCCTGATTCGTACACTGCTGAATGCAAGCGAATTTCTGGCTTAGCTACCAGTTCTGGTTCCTTTGTTGCTGGGAGCATATGGGTTTTCTAGTTTGGCTGCCGCAGAATGCTTTTTACTCCTGGAAACTGCCAGCCTAATGTAGTCACTTCTTTGGGAAAATTTGACAGAATCTTTCCTGTTTTATGGTTATTCCCTCAGCCAACACAAATAAAAATACAATGAATTCTCTATGCCACACTGCTTAACTTCAGCCAAACAACACAGTAAAGAACAACCAACAGTGAACAGAAGAGATAGAAAGAAGAGAACAATCACTCATTGTATTAACTCCAACCATGACTAATACATTGTTCAAATTAAAACTTTTCAGCCAAAAGTACAACAAACCCAGTAATACAATGTTGAAATATGGGTTGGCTTAAACCTAGCCTAAACCCTTACAAAAAATATTTCATAAAAATAACAGGAAGCTGATAACAAGGGAAAAAACTGCCCAGCTCTCTCCTTCTCTCCCTTTTATGTTGTATTGTCTAACAGAATTTTCTCTTCTCTCCTATCCTTAGCTGCCACTTGTCCTTCCTTTGATGCACTCCTTTTGTTTGCTAAGGACCACTCTCTATTCTCTTCATGAGCTGGGTTTGCACTTCTTGAAGCTTCTGTTTGGATTGCCAATGGCCTGTTTTTCCTCTCCAATTCCTTGGGCCTCCGATAATATACTTTAGTAATTAGGCTTCTATCATGGGAATTTTGCTTGCTCCAATATCATAATTCATGGGTCTGTTGGAATTCAACAATTTTCATTAAAGTAATGCTTCTATTCTAATGTTACTGCAACAATCAAATTCTTGAAGGAGCTTGTGGCACCCAGCAGTTTAAGCTCATGGGGCTGTTGGAGTTCAACAGTGTTGTTGTTTTATACTTTTTACCTGAATCTTACAATGGCAACCCATAGCTAAGCACCTTTTAGTTGTGTTTGAAAATTTCTTGTTAAACTGCTTTACTGAATCTCTTATTTATGTTTTTCTAGACATTTCAATTATGACAGCAACTTGTATGATATAGGTGGAACAGTAATTGATATATAAGTTTGGAGAAATTATATTTCAATGCTACTTACATTTATCCCGCTCTTTTTTCCTCCATTTCTTTCAGTGTTTCAATTAATCCCACAAACTCAAGACTGTTTGTATCTGGTTCCTCTGATGCTACTGCCCGATTATGGGATACCCGAGTTGCAAGTCGAGCAGTGCGTACATTTCATGGGCACGAGGAAGATGTTAACACTGTGAAGTTCTTTCCAGATGGTCATAGATTTGCAACTGGTTCAGATGATGGAACCTGCAGGTTATTTGATGTCAGGACTGGTCACCAACTCCAAGTCTATTACCAGCAGCATACTGATAATGAGGTCCCACGTGTGACATCCATTGCCTTCTCCATATCTGGAAGACTTCTTTTTGCTGGATATTCAAATGGTTATTGCTATGTATGGGACACTTTATTAGCTGAGGTATGTATATCATTTTGTTCTGTTTGTTCAGAATCTTTTGTGGTATCAGTTGTATCTAAATTAAATTTGTTTTGTGTCATTGAACTGTATTTTTGGGTTTGGATTTGTTGCCACTGTCTAAAGCACTTGGGCTGTACATGTTCATTGAAGTGTGATCTGTTTTTTCAACTGTAGAGAAGTGCTTTGAGAGTGAGATTATGTGGAGGTGGCCAGTTCCCCCACTTTGAGTGAAGGCCATTTTGTTGCACCCAAGGTTTTAGAGCTAGCAAGTATAGCATTTTTCCAATATACTCACTCGCATGTTTCTTGACAGGTTGTTTTGAACTTGGGAACTCTCCGGGACTCACACCAGGGCAGGATCAGCTGTTTGGGATTGTCAGCTGATGGAAGTGCCTTGTGTACAGGAAGTTGGGATACAAACCTAAAGGTCAGTCTGCATTTGAACTTGTCCATGCCATATCATTTTAATGCCATATGATTATGAGAGGTGGTACCACTTTCAGAATCTTTTGTTGGTTTAATTACAAATAAGTTGATTCCAGTGAAGAAAGAAAAAATGAACTGATGATTAATTGAGATTTATGCAGATAAGGAAATAATAGATAAGTTATAAAGTTAAACCTTCGCAAAATATATATATTTTTTGTGCTATTGTACTCAACTCATTTCTTATGTAGTTTTGCAAATTCTCTGTTTCTTCTGGGTTATATACCGTGCATTTCCTGTGGGTGACAGTTTGAAGTTCGCTTTGTCTGCTGAATCTTGAATTTGGTTCTTATTTTGCTTCACTGTCTTAGATTTGGGCTTTTGGAGGGCACAGGAAAGTACTCCCTCGGGCGGGTACAAATTCAACACAACACAACGCAATACAAGGCTTCTGAGTTAGTTTCTGCTTCCTACTTCCTCAATACATTCATTTGTACTTCAAGTTAGTTAACATGGTTTGAGTAATTGTAATATGCACTACTAGTTATTCTGGTCAAAGGTTTTCCTTCTGCTTTCTTGGGAAAAACTGATCTTAGCCTTTCGACTATGCGAGGAAATGTAGACGATAAAATAAGAAGAAATTATTGCTTTGACAAGGAGAAGCTTTCCCTTGTTATAGCTGCTTTGGATTTTGAGTTCTATTTAGCAATGTCGTTTCTTTCTCATATAATAAACTACGTCTAATACAAATAATTCACTAAAAAATAATGGTGTAGGGTATGACCATTCACAAATGAAGCAAATAAAGGAGGAAATCATGCCAATATTAAATTATTTATCACCGACCTGCACTGTTTGACTTCTTAGGTTGCAAGTAAAAATTTTATACCACAACGAAGAAAACAATTCAAAATTCACACTTGCAAGGTCCATAACCCATCTAAAATAATGTCGCGCATATGTGCCGGAGAAAACCAATCACGCTCGATGGCAACTATACTTAATCCCGCTTTAGGGCTTTGAAAAGAAAGAAGAAAAAAAAAAAAAAAATTTATCCCTCCTATGGATTTGGCTCCATGATAACTGACGGAAGTGGTTCCCTCTAGCACAGACTACATCCCAATCCAGGCCTTGCAATTCATCTTAGACAATCATTCTCTTTGCAGCCATTTCATTTCCAGTACCAGGCAAAAGGATACATCACTTTTAGCCTATCCGCTGGCTACAATCTCATGAATCATATCAGTGACATTTTCATCCTCAGCTCTAACAGATAGTTTCATGGCAATGTCCTTTGAACCATCGACTCCAAATTGCAACCGCACCAGAACCTTCACGTTGCCAATGAAAACGCCAGATAATAGACATGTGTGCGACCTTGAGTTGTTTGGTACAACCTCCGTGCCCTGCAGAACACCAAAAGTAAATCGGAAAGTAGCATGATATCAGCTTCGTGGATATCACAAAGACAGATGATAGAAATGTAAATAAAATTGGCTGTTAAAATGGAAGGGGGCGCTTGCATTTTAAGCAATGGCCAAATGATACAAAAAAGGGTGCATACATCTATAACCCCTATCTCTTTTATGGAACAAAGCCAAGTCTAAGGTTTTACTTTTTTTCTTCTCTTTTGCCAAACTCAATATAATAAGGTTCAATATGATTTTCTTTGCCGGTATCCAGCAAGTAGATATTTGTAGGAATGAACTAACCTCACAGGGCTGCATGCCAAGAAGACTGATGACAGCACTAACAGCTTCAGTCAAGCTTTCCCTTGGGCCAAGGCCATATTCATCAACACGCTCAAAATCTGGGCCCATGCTTTCCCATGCATTCCTGAAATTGGAGACAGCCACTTTCACCATGTAATCTGCTGCAACAACCTCAAGCTCCTCCAACTGGTATTCATCTTCCACACCATCATCCTCTGCCTCACCAGTGCTAGGATCAACCTGGTAACATCACCCAAAAATTTAATAAGTGAAAGCTTCTAAATTATGTTTTCTTCTTAATAGTTAACAACTAGCAGTATGAATCCCTTCAAACACTGTTTCAAAGGTGCAGATGACTTTTTTAAAACCTTTAGAGCATATAATGGTAACACTACAGTCATAGTGATGGTACAATCTGGTATGCAAGACTGGATATGAGATTTCTTCAAAGTATGCAAAGGTCAGATACTCATTAGTATTACACAACTAGAACCAAATTTCACTTTGTGACATGCAATCAATCAGCCCAAACAAAAAGAATAACACTTGTAAATAACAATGCTCTGATTAACTCTAAAGAAGCTTCTCCCCCCCAAAAAAAAAAAAAAAAATTCACCTCTTTAACAATAAATCTGAGCATATTAGAAAATTTTCCAACAGCTGGGACTCCCTCTGGCTTCTCAAATGCAACAAAAGTTTGTCCAGGTGAATCATAAGGTAGAGATCTCAAAGGTTTTGTTGCTACTTCAGAAAACTCCTCAGCTTCGGAAGCATCAACAATAACAGTGACCTGTAGCAGATAAAGAATTATATTCTGAAGACAAGTCCAGGCAGAGAAAGAAAGCAACATATTCTAAAGATAGGTCCTTACATTTTCCAGTAATTGTTCTGGAATTGTATTAGTGCAGTTGTACTGAAACACAATATGCCTATCAAAGATGTGCTTCACAACATTAACTGCATATTCTGTTTCTGCTTCGGTAAGCTCAACAGGGGCTGAAGACTGGTATAGATGTATAAAGAACAACACAATAATACTTTACTCATATAAGTATATCAAATAAACAGTAGCATAATGCAAGAATTGAAATGGAAAAGATAGCCAGAGAACCTTGAAAAGCTTTCCAAATTCAGAGAACTTGGGAATTGAAGAAAGAAGTTTCTCATAAGCATCAACAGTTGATGTAGGGCTGCTTGGAGGAGCACCAAGACCAGTTGGCTTTTTACCTGGGGCTTTCTTTTCGGCAAGAGGCTGTGACTTAACTTCTTTGGGCACAGAATTAATGTTAAAAGGCTCTTCTGAAGGCTCCTACACTCATAAAAAACATATGAGAGTCTGACCTTAATGAATCTCAGAAATTGCAAAAAGGAAAAGTAACTAAAGAAAACTTACATAGTTTCTCAAACTTGTCTCCAGGTTGTTAAGAGGGATGTCCAATGACCCAAAGAGGAATTCTTTCACATCTTTATCAGTTTCAACAACAGCACCATCACCCCCAAGCGTATTCAAGTAAAGTGTTGCCCTATCACGAACCTGCAAACATGGCAGAATATAAAGCCTCTTAAAACAACTGATAGGACAGGAAACACTTTTAAATGACAGTAAAGTTCTGAAATTAGAAAAAAAAAAAAAAATTTTATTGGTAAAAATCTAAACATAATTATCAGAATATATAAAACATTACCAACCAAGGACTCACATACATGATAGATGGACAAAGAAAACAAAAAAGAACTTAAGAACTTGGTTCATGAAACAGAAACACACCTCATCATCACTGTCATAGAGGCAGCGTCTTAATAGAACAAAGATTCGAGGCTGCAGCACAGTGTAACATAATTCCAGTTTAAGTCACTAGAAACCAATAGCTTGATCTCATAGTTGAGAGAGACAATAAGAGAAAGAAAGGTGAGAGGGGCAAATAATACCTTTAATGAATCAACCATAGCACCAAACTTAGCTAATGTGCTAACAGCAGCAGCACGAACAGTTGCATTCTCAAGATGTACTCGATTATAAATGTATCGAATATATTTGCTGGCATCTGAAGTTTTGGGGCCTTCAATTCCCAGAAAATGGAGTATCTAACAATATATGAATGAAAAAATAGTTAGAAAACAACTGAAAGAAAAGAAAGAACTACAAGAGGTCAATGAAAATACAGAAAAGTTTATGGTGGAATATGCCACCTGTGTAGACAGATAAGTAAATTCACAATCCTCAATGAACTCGCAAAGGTGAAGCAGCCCACTCTCTTTTGCTTCAGGAATATCTCTGATGAGGATAACAATAGAATCTACAATTGCCTTTTTGTACTCAAATCCACCTTCCTCCCTAAGAATGTTGCTCAAGAAGTTCATCCTAAAATTACAAATACAGACAGAATTTAGCTGAATATATTGTGGTCGATAGACACTCAACTTTATGAAAACAAACATGCAGACTATATATCCAACAAAAAAACAAGCAACTACCGCAGACTAGATATTTTGTTTAATAAAACAAACAATGCGACATTGGTCTTACAGAGATCTATATTTCAATGGAAACTTTAAACATAATGATCTTATTGCTTCCACCACAACAATCTTAAACTCATCAGCAATATCGGACATGAAATTTGTTATCTGCTTCATCAGTCGGTCCACACTTGATTCATTTCCAGTTTTCAGAAGTGTAGTAATAGCAAGTGTGGCAATAGTTCTATTCTGGTCAGATATTAAACTCTCCATATCAATATTGCAGTTGGTGACAGCCATTGGGTGTGTCATTGCCACCTGCAAAGAGATCAAGCTGATGGTCAGCATAATATGAAAATCCATTTCTCACCATGAGTGGAAGGAGCCATAACTCGAGAAAATCCAAATGAAAACAATGAAATTTCTTTCAGATATCTTTTTATGTAATTGTTTAAGTTTAAATTCTGAACTTTTCAAGCAAAATAAAATATTCAATCTTGCCTACTACCCTAGATTAACTTCGTTATTAAAAACTAACTAAATTACCATAATTTCTGAACTATCAGTAATTGCATTAATATAACCTGTAGTAATACAAAGGAAAAATCATTCAACCTTGTTCAAAGTGCGGACAGCAGCAAATCTCAAAACAGGCTTGGAAGAACTCAAGAAGAGCTGAAGAACAGTAATTGCAGGAGTCAATTCCCGGCTTGTCACACCATTGAGCTCAGTGATAGCTCTGGCGGCCTCAAAAATCACCATCTCAGCCTTATGGCGCAGGCAACTCTCAAGAAAATCATAAAAAGGGCGGTCTCCTGTTTGAGTGTTAGTTGCAGACTCACGAATTACCTGCAGAGTCAAAATATTTACTTCATAATGTTGATTGCAAGAAATTAATAGAATAAAATAAACAATATACCAACTGCAATGATATGTGCTTCAACAGGAGACATACCTGAGTAGTGTAACGAATCAAGAGACATTGTGCCAGAGGAGATCGAACTGTTCCCCTTGTCAAACTGGTAACCAACTTACTGACAGCAAGTCGATCATTCTGCCTTATCTGCAAGTTTGACATTCATCAACCAATTCAGTCCTGCATGGACTCTTGACATATAATTTAATGGAAGCAGTATGGTAATAGAAGTTTACAAACAGGCTAAAGGAACAATCAAATATGCTTGCTCCATTGAAAGATTAAATCATAACATGGCATAGGCATGCCTAAAATCATTGTAAAATGAAAAGCGAAACCCAGGCTACTCCAGAGTGATCTCATTAAAAACACTTGAAAACCCAAAAAACAAATTTGCCATATAGTGTGAGCATTGTCTGAGAATCTATAAATTTGCATAAAATGACATTCAATGGACAGGTAGCAAGTAGAACACATTTGAAGCTGGTGAAAAGATTATACAACAAATATACAAATTAAAAAAAAAAATATCCTCGGGCACAAGATTAGTTTAGAGGAAACAAATCATTAGTTAAAATATAAACCACGTTATTGGAGGCCAAAATTCAAATCCCCAACCAACTCTTGTCTAGTAAGGACAAGCTAATCAAACTTAACAAGTTCTCTATACACAAGCATCAATCTTTTAAGGTAACTAGATCAGATGATATGATAGACTAGGGTTTTAATCTAATAACCAACTTCAAATCCTAAGGAGGGGATTGGGGAAGTGAAGATACAAATGAAACTAGGAATCCAGTATACCTGATGAAGCAAAGCCAAAGCATGGAACTGTACTAGGGCTGCTCGTGACTGCACAGCTTCCTGAACCTCATTGCTCCATCTTTTCACAATCTCCGGATTTGTCTGTGAGAGTATCAACAATTGGCTTAATATGCAAAATAGCACGATTTTCAACTAAAATATCCAAATCAAACTTCACTTATTACAATTAATTAGACAGTACCTGGAGCAAGTGGATTCCACTGACTAAGGCTGCACTAGCAACCACGGGATTCTTGTCAACAATTGCTTGTTTCAAGTACCGCTCAATCTGGGTTAGAAGAGTTCCATCCGTTATCCGGCAAAGCACACGTATAGCATTTGCCCGATACATGTCTGTCTTGCTATTCATGTCCTTCATAAGGGAGCTAGTCACAATAATAACCTTTTTTGGAAAAGCACATTGATCATCAGTATCCATATTTGCACAAGCAAAAAGAACCGGATTATTAGAGATGAAAAAGAAAATTGAAAAGGGCATGTAACCTCATCAGCAGATGGTGATAGCTCCTTTATCATCAAATACACCATTCTCCTTAAGCCTATATCTCTTGATTGGAAAAGCTTTGTCACGGCAAAGAAAACTTCTGTGGCTTCGATCTGCAAATTTAGAACAAGCAGACACCACTCAGAAGCAGATCATTGTAGTATAACACAGCATTTTCACTCATCTAATGCAAAAGAAAACCATCCAACAAGGATTCATCTTACTATATAATTACATACTAAACAGCCATGGATCTAATTCTTCCTTTTGCAACCAATAATTCCAATATTATAACCCTGGAATTAAAGTTACCTTCGTGAATGTTTCCCCTTGGTTCAGTAAATAGAGAAGCTTTGTGATGACCTGAAAAAGTATTAATGTGTCAACACAAAATATGGCTATAAAACGAATAAAAACAAATGCAAAAAGGAAAAAAGATTGAGTGACTGCAAAACCTGTGAGCATCTTCTAGCATCAAGCTGGGGATCATTGAAAACCCTAGCTTCTTGTAGAACCGCACCCTTCTCAATCCCCAAAAATGGAGAGTACTCCGCTGTTTAATAACAGCAATTACACATATAAGAAAGATACGATTTCTTGAAAACAATAAGAATAATTTCACAGCCACCAGATCCAATTCACCAAACATTTTCCTTCAGATCCAGTAAAATTAACCGTAATTACAGATAATTAACAATCCACATTGCAATTAACAACTACGAAACGGTTACCTAATCAGATCAATTTAAATAAAACTAAATCCATTGAAACGGCACTGTACAATTTCAATACTGGCTCCACAAATAAGCCTAAACGATCGAAACTACGCAGATCTAGAACCCACAGCTGATCAAACAGTAATAGCCTATGATTTCTAAATCAAACAAATTAATTGAAGATATGAAAAGAAACAAAATTGATAAAGGAGTCAGGAACCTTCGTCGTCACGATCGTCATCTTTCTTCACGAGAGGCTGAGCCATGGCTGAATCGGTTGATTAAATCTCTTGAGATAAGAAGCTCTGTGTCCCTGCTCGCCTTGTGCAACGTAGCAGTGAAATTTAAGTAAGACGAGGCTCGCTGCTCGCGCTCGGTGCAGCCTGTTTGTTTTGCGTGTGCCTTTTATGCAACGAAGTTCAAAGGGAGACTTAGATGGTGGGGGTGAAAACAGACTGTGTGAGGGAAGTGTATGGCATTCGCTGTTGAGAGGATGGGACCAATGGAAAAGCGCCACGTTATCAAAATGAAATGCTTATTAAACAGGATAATGAATTACTTAACTGCCCCTCCCTTTTATTAATAATATAATTTATGATTTTTACATTTGTAGTTATTTCAATTTTTTTGGGAATTCATAATTAAATTTGGATTGATTTTCAGATGCATTCATGCAACATGCAAAATCTGCAAGCTTCCCGCAGGCTGCAGCCTTTAATACAATTCAGGGAAAAGGTATAAGCCAAAATAATTACTTAATCTGTCTGCAACTAAATGTTTCTTGCGAAACGCATGTACCTCCTACTCAAAACTACCTAGGTCTAGCAATGTACAAAAAAGAGCACACAATAAAAGGCATGAATTTAGATCCCAGTTCACTCTGGCTAGTATTAATTCACAATTAAACTTTGTGCATGCTCGACTTCACCAAACTGCCCTTCTAAGTGTGTCCACTGTTGTGCCATTTTTATATATATTTTTCAATCTTTCATTTTTCGAATGGCTTTACTCCGGGAATTCGGCCCCGGTTTCCGTGGTCGCTTGTTCCTCCGTAGTCACTGCTATTATTGAATTGACCACTCTGATCTATTCCGGCAGCCTTCTTCAACTTCTTCAAGTCGTCGGAGTACGTGCTGTCGTAGTCAGAAGATCTAGAACCTGCACTGCTCACACCCGAAGAGCCCAGAAATGAAGATTGCGGTTTTATACCATTGTGGAAGTCGTCCAAAGAAACGTCACCTTCTAGGGCACGCACAATCTGTTCATCATCATCATTCATGTTATTAGCATGACATCCATTGTTTAATCTCACTGAATTGATTGATCGTATTTGGTGTTATGCTACCTGGCTCATTTTTGGTCTTCTCCTTGCGGAATGTCTAATGGAAGAAGCGGCAGATGCCACCATGCGTGCCATCTCATGGACGGGATAGTTCCCCTCCAGGTAAGGATCTGCTAACTCATCGTAGTTACCATCTTCAAGAGCACGAATGCATAAAGGTCGAGCCTGCTCACATACGTAACCAAGCACAGTTGGAATATATTTTTTCTATATCTTGTCGCGGATTAAAGAACAAATTATTAGAAATAAGCGAAGTTTTGTTTGTAAAAAGGGAAGGTTCGCACCCAGTCTACCAAGCTGTCTTCCATAGCCCCAGTGTGATCAACCGGGCGTCGTCCAGTTATTAGTTCCAACAGCATAACTCCGAAGGAGAAAACATCAGATTTATCAGTGAGCTTGCCACTTGAAGCATACTCGGGCGCCAAGTACCTGCAACTTACTTGGCCTTCGTTAGCAAGGAAAATTGTGAAATTCAATTTTTGTTTTTTTTTCCGCTTCATATGGAAAATTATACGAGGCATTTAGCTCGTTACCCAAATGTTCCCATTACACGAGTGGATACATGAGTATGGCCGTCTGTAGTCAACCTAGCCAAGCCAAAATCAGCGACCTGGTCCAATGTTAACCATAATTAAAATTTACATTAACATGTACAGTGATTGGCCAGTTGAAACAAGCTAAAAAAATCAATACTAATTACTGGTTATATTATTTATACCTTAGCTTCAAAAGTGAAATCAAGCAGAATGTTTGAACTCTTGATGTCTCGGTGGATAATGCGAGGATGACCTGCGTGCATGAACCAAACATTTTAGTTGCCTCTCTGTATTTATGGCTGCATTGAGGGAGAGAAAAGAGTTTAATTGTGCAGAATATATACTCACAATCTTCATGCAAATATGCAAGCCCCTTGGCTGATCCCAACGCAATTTTAAGCCTGGTAGGCCAATCCATAATTGGGCTTCCCTTTCCTATCAAAATCAACAATGATATTAGTAAATGTTAATAGTAACCTGCTAATCTCTCTCTCTCTCTTTTTTTTTTTTTTTAAATAATAATAATGTGGGAAAGGTAATTAAGGATTACTGTGAAGGTGGAACTCAAGCGTGTTATTTGGAAGAAACTCATAAACGAGCATCCTTTGATCATTTGCAGTGCAATATCCCACGAGAGACACAAGGTGTCGATGATGAACACGGCTAATGATCTCAACCTCAGCCTGAAATTCACGTTCTCCTTGCCCGCTACCCGATTTCAGACTCTTCACCGCCACTTCTTTGCCATTGGGCAATGTCCCCTTGTACACGTATCCAAACCCACCCTCACCTAATAGGTTAGCCCGAGAGAATCCATCGGTTGCAGCTGCCAGCTCCTCATAAGTGAAGCTGCTCTGATTTAACACTAGAGTCGGGGCTGGGGGCGGGGGTGGCACTAGAGGTCCATGTGGCCCTGAGTAGTATGAGTTACTCGTGTCACTGCTTGTCGGTCCACCCTGAGGTGGCGTTGGATGGCCTCCAAAAGGAGGTGGAGGTGGAGGTAGAATTTCATTTTGCTGCATATACGGTTGATTGTGAGGACTGTTGTAATATTTATCACTTCCTCCACCTGCACATCAACAGCGAGCAATTTTTGCCTAGAAAATGTCAGATTGAACTCAAGAATTTTGCAGTTTCTTAGTTTTTCAGTTTTGTGAGAATTGAGGTAAAGACCATGCAGACGAATTATTTTTAGTATGTACCATGAACTTGCAAATTCTGCCAATGGGCATGCTGTGGATAGGGCAAGGGCGACGTAGTATTAGCATAATAGGTAGCGTTGCCGTTATGGCGATTCTTTTTTCTCCTGTTGCATGCAAGACAACAAATTAATGCAATAACGAGCATCAAACCAGCTCCAGCCGCAATCACCACTATAAGAGGAACGGACACCGTAGAGCCACTGCCACTAGATTTGCTGGATGATGAGGATGGTGTCTTTGCCGATGTGCGACTTGGAGGCCCCAACGCTTTTGACGAATTACTAGACGGCGATGACTTGGACGATGATCGAGGTGGAGGTGGTGAGCGCCATTGGCTGTTGCTGCCACTACTAGTATTATTATTATTATTATTCTTGGTGCTGTTATTTTTGTTGGAATTTTTAGGTGGTGATGGTGGTGGGATATTTCTTGGTGGAGAGTTTGTATTTGAATTATTGGGTGGAGGTAAGGATCGTGAAGAGGATGGAGGTGGTGAGGAGGACGACGGAGGACGTGGAGATGATGGAGGTGGGGGCGGTGACTTAGATTTCGGTTTCGGTGATCGTGATGAAGGCGGAGGAGTCTTCGAATTGACGTTTTCACTCATGATTATCCTGCAAACACGCCAAATGATGCCCCTAATCAAACACAAACACCATTAACATTGACATAAACAGCAAACCTTCAAACAAACCCACCGAAATTAATTCATCAGCCACGTACCAATTGAAATTACCATGAGTGCTTTGCCAGAATCAGTCATAACAACGTTGACAAAGTAGGGCAATTTTCTGGCTAAACTCACGCCGACTGTAACGAACGACGTAATTGAAAAAAGACTATCAAATGGTGGTTTGCTTGACAAACCTATCATACAGTTCTCCATAACCTTCGGGCTAAAACTAATATCTTCCATTTTCTTGATTGGTGTTGAATGATTTGGCTGTAGAATATACCTGTTAATGGCGCCATTAAAGCAAGACGGACATTTCTTGGCCTAGTGCTTCAAAGTAGCCGAACAATTGTCGATTCTCTCCTGCCAAATCGGTTTCTTTTCTTGCACTGCATAATTAAATACGGCATCTCTACTTAATTTATTTAGAATTTCTGCTTAATTTTTCACCTTTTCCATCAGATGGTATCAAAATGTAGCTTATAGAAATTATAGAGCATTTAACGCTTATTATTGGTTAGCTCAGAAAAGCTTTCTTCTTAATTTTGGAAAATTAATGTTGTCGTTATGGCATTTTGTTAGTTATAAATAAATGGATAGAAATTTTGTTTTTAATTAACCGTTGATTTTTTTGGACAAGCGGTTTGAAGTTTTGTTGAAGAAATAGTTTTTAATATATTAAAAAAATTATTTTGTAATGTCTTTGAAATTATCGTAAGATAATTAGCCTATAAAAAGCTAGGGAATAGTGGTATTTGACAGTCACGTAAAGAATAGCACCAACAGCTGTGACGGAGACATTGCCGAATAATTAATTAAAATTTATTTGAGTCGAAACCAAATTACAGGTCAGTACAGCTTTGCCGCGACCACGGGAGAGCAAAAGGGATTTACTAGAAAAGCCCGACCAGCCTTTTCAACCTCTGGGAACAAAAAGCGCTCCTCTCTCTACGACCACTCGCAACCGTCGTTTTACACCACACTCGCTACTTTCTCTCCTCCGAGCTCTTCACAGATACATCTGTCCGTGTTGAAACGATGCCGTCTCGTAGAAGAACTCTCCTGAAGGTCATCATCCTCGGCGACAGCGGGTCAGTTAGTTTGTTGATTCGTGAATTTATCTGGTTTAATTGGTTGTTTTGTACGAGGTTATTTAATTTAGTTTTAGGTTTGGTTTCGTTCTTCTTTTGTCTCAGTTTTAGGGTTCCGTACATATTTGACGGATTTTCGAGATCTTAAATTTCCGAAGCGTGATCCGATCATTGTTTATGATTTAACTTTGTTTATCTATAATGAATTAACTCTTTAGAGCTTTAATTATGAAGGTGCTTTTGTTTAGCGTTGTGTTAACACGATTGATTGACGTAATTTGTATATTGCAGGGTTGGGAAGACCTCATTGATGAACCAGTATCCTTTTTAGCTCTAATTTTGTATTAATTGAGTGATAGGGTTTTATTTTTCTTGTTTCTATTTTTAAATGAATGAGATTATAGTTAATGTGGGGAGAATTCTCTCATTGGCTATCATGCTGTTGTTTGGCTTGACTTTTTGTTTTAAGGTATGTAAATAAGAAGTTTAGTAATCAATACAAGGCTACTATTGGAGCTGATTTTCTAACAAAGGAAGTTCAGTTTGAAGATAGGCTTTTCACATTACAGGTTTGTGACATCCTGAGTTTTTTAATTGGGGTTAGATGGGTACTAAGTTACTTACGCTAGTCATTTTTTGTGCTGTTATAGCCTTGGGGTTTCAATGCTTGTTTCCATTAATTTGGTTTGATTGCTGTAATTAACTCTTGGTTTGATGTGCTTTTGTTGTAAATGTAGACCTACTGCTATTATGATTCATGTGCTTGAGGTTGAATGTAGACAGTAGCTTAGGTGGATGAGTATCAAATCTTTCTAAATAAAAGAATAAATAAGGTTAAATAAGATAGAAAAAGAAAAACTCTGTTGGAATGTTTCTCTGGTTTCATTTGTATGATTAATGTTGGACTTCTGCCTTGATCCATGCAAAAAATTCCAAGCTGTTTGTACTTATCATTCATGGAATGGAGTTGGAAAGAACTAGCAACTGTTAGAGCACTGTTCTTTGAGGAAATCATAAAGAGCACACCCTCTTTCTTTCATGTTCTTAATACCTAAAGTTCTATTGATGATTATTTGAGATCCATGTCTTAAAAAGATTATTTAGGATTATTATTGATTAAAACCTTGTAGTCCTTCATGTTCTCTTGGTGTTAATGTCTAATTTGGTGAAAATGTGATTAATTTTTTTCTTGTTAAATGTGTGTGCCATCTAAACTCATTTAGCTAACACTGATTGTTACAATTAGGCTGTAAGGTTTTGATTCCTTTTAAGTTTTTAAGTTTTTCTGCGGCAAAAGGATTAGTGACAGAGTATTCTCTTTTCTTCAGATCTGGGATACTGCTGGTCAGGAAAGATTCCAAAGCCTAGGTGTTGCTTTCTATCGTGGTGCTGATTGCTGTGTACTTGTTTATGATGTAAATTCAATGAAATCATTTGACAACCTCAACAACTGGAGAGAAGAATTCCTTATTCAGGTATTTCTTCAGTGCTTTTGCCATTTTTGATGAAAAGTGACTGAATCCTACTTAATTTCTACAGGTAATAGAGAGTTTGTATTTTTAATAATTTATTTGAGAAACTTCTTGCAGGCGAGTCCTTCGGATCCAGAGAATTTCCCATTTGTTGTTCTAGGAAATAAGATTGATGTGGATGGTGGAAACAGTAGAGTGGTATGTGTATACAGAAATATTTATCATACTTAGCTGGATTATCAAGTTTTAAGTCAATATGCTACATTTCATGAATTTTCCAGGTCTCAGAGAAGAAGGCTCGAGCTTGGTGTGCCTCCAAAGGAAATATCCCATATTTTGAGACCTCTGCTAAGGAAGGTGTTAATGTGGAAGAAGCTTTCCAGTGCATAGCTAAGAATGCCCTGAAGAGTGGGGAGGAGGAAGAGATGTAAGTTAAAAATATGAACCATTGCTATCTAGATAACAACTGTGATTTTTAGCTCTCTTTCTTGTATGCGATGGAGTGTAACATTAATTTTCTGACACAATGCACACACGTCCTTCTTTAATTGTTATTTTAGTTTTTATGGTTAGTAGTAGAAAAGAAGCACAAATATTCTTACCAATTTTCTTCTGGGATTGAGACATTTGATAGGTAAACTCATTTATTTTGAATTGAAACATTTGAACAGTAAACTCACTTATTTTGAATTCTCCATGGTCGATTCTATCTCTGGTATTTTTTGATCTATTTGAATTTTCAAATGAGAATGTTGGTTGTTCTATTTTGAGCATAATATAATGATAATGTCATATTGATGACTTAAAGCCAAAATTTTTTTAAATGTTTCTATTGTTTTGGAAAATGATACTAATGTAACAATTTTTTTTTTTTTTTTTGTGTCTCCTTTGCTTGTCAAATACCTCTTTGTTTTAAAGATACTTGCCAGACACCATTGATGTTGGAGGCACGAGTCAGCAGAGGTCTACTGGATGTGAGTGCTAGAAGCATTGCACAATTTGCCAAAGCATCAATAATAGCAGTATTACAAATTATTTCCCTTTGACCTTTTTTAAGGGTCTGTTTAAGTCTACACTGTACATTTTTCTTTTGTGTGAAACGAATTGGTCCATTCACTTGGTCAGATTTAGTTGTTTAATGTCTTTTGTGGAGGTACTGCTTTGAAAGTGTTACATTGTTGTTCCCGTTGGGCAGGATGCTACCCTTGTTGACTGTTCATGATTTTATCTTAATGATTTCAGTTAGTACCAACGACAATGAATTATTATTATGTCTGAATGAAACTTGATTTGAGAATTACATGTTTACTACAAACAATATGTTGAGCATGACACATTTTTCCTAGTGGAGGTGAAATATATAAAATAGGATGATCAGGGACAGGGAGGTTGTTTAAGTGGTGGTGGGCGGGGTGTGGGATCTCTTTTGAAAAGGTTGGGTCATTACCCTTACGTTTTTAAAGATGATCGATTAAAGGTAGTTCACCAGCCATTGGAATCATCCTCAAACTCCGATTCATTTCATGAGAATCCAGAACATATGCAGGTCGAATGTCAAGATGTGTTACTTTCAGAAAGTCAATTTGCAGGATTAGGAAAGGAGAAATATCAATGGTGACTAGCCCCGACTATTGAATGTAGAAATTTCATTCACAATAATAGTAAAGGCAGAGAGAATCATCTTTTTAAGCATTTCTTCATATGGAAAAATGTCAGAGATCAATAAAAAACAGAAAAAAAGTTATAGCAAGGGGCAACAGATTATCCATGTTCCAGCAGGAAGCAGAAAACCAAAAATCGAGTAGAAACCATATACAACAGCAGAATGAGCATTACCTAACATCACAGCAACTAAGTTAAAACTAACATCTGCATAATTTACACCTGGGAGCCATAGATCACAATAGCTACAAATTTGTAATTCACACTTACACAAGGTAAATATATCATATGTTAGACTTGGCCTTACATTAATTACAAAGGGACAATTTTAAACATCAACAAAAACCTAATATGCAAGTTTCTAAGTTTAATGCGGGTATCACTCCAACAAATGCAAGATGTCACAAAAACAGCTCCTCCCTCCCGATATGATGACAAGAGTGAGATGGCAAGTGAATTTCCGTATCCGAACTTTGGCTATTTGTATCACTAGAAAAAAAAAAAAATTGATTTCATCACCTGAGTTGTATTGTGCAAACTTGAAGACTTTCCAAGAACTGGTTGGATTCAAGAAGAATAATAAATTAAGCTCAATAGTCACCACAGAATTCAGGATGGTGATAAGAAACTTCCAAGTGGAAAATATTCTGCTATTGAGATTTGAATATAAACAGTCACAATCTTGAAATATATTATGAGGTTTATGTCAACCGGTAAAAAATTTCCCAGTTCTCAAAGAAACACTACAAAATTTAATTTGCAAGTTCTATAATATGATTGACAAATAAAGTAATAATTTACTCACCTGGAAACCTTGTGGGGGGCTTTCTGGATAAAACTGTATTCACAACACAACAAGAGACTATTTCATTTCGACAGAAGAGAGTTTGTCCTGATTTGAAGGCCGAATCGAACTTCCAGCCACTGTTGTTGAGGCAAATGAGTTAGAAAGGGTAGGACCTACAGCCCCCAAGGGTCTTGACATTGGTGGCCGTGGGTAAGTCATGCTCATAGGAGGTCGTACAACTGAGTTAACAAAGTTCAGTGGGATTCTGTTGGCAGGGATTGATGGTTGCATTGGTCTGGAAGAGCCAAGTCGAGCTGCAATTATTTGAGCTCGTTCATGGTAGAGCCTCTGTCTTGTCCTCTCCAATTGCTCTCTAACCCTCAAAGCCGCATTATCTATTTCATTAAAGAAAGCTAACTTGGCTTCTAACTTTTGTAACTGCAATAAATTAAGATTAGAAGAAGTGAAACACATGGGCAAATAGACAACATAGAGAGCCCAGTTGGCTATAAGATTACCTGCTTTTCTATCAATGATGTAGCAAGCTGTCGAATATAATCCTCTTCCTGATTAGCAAGAAGTTTTGCCTTAACTGCTGCAGCAGAGAGTGCAGTAACTGCTGCATGCTTTAGTTTATCAATATTAAGTTCATCTTTTGTCTCTCCATAGTCATGCTTCTCTTCTTTACAATCTTCAGTTTGATCCTCAACTGCCAAAAAAAGGGACAAATTAAAGAGATAAAAATCAGAAATCAGAACGCATCCAGAAGTCCATGACTTCAAATTTAACAAGACTCCTATTCACCTCGGCATAGCTGAAATGCAAACATAATGACAAACTCTCCTAAAACACTAATTTAGACATCACTTACATGTGAACTTTATCACACATGATTCATCAAATCACTCAGATTATTTTCACATTCTTAATCCCTTTTGTGAATATTTCTGAAAGCATTTCATTATTTGATCCATTTTTTTTCTAAAAGTTTCCCAGGCTCATGTTTGATATTGTCAACAATCACTGCCTGAGTAAAGTCTCACAACCATATACGATGATCTTAGAGAGGAGAGAATAAAAAAGGGCAGAAACAGACCTGCAGTTGTTCCATTTTCAATAATTGAATGTGTCTGTTGAGGTTCATTTGATTCCAAGGGCAGTGAATTAGACACCATATCCATATCCTTTGGTGCTTCTGTAATTTGACAGGGCTCTGGTTTGGAACTTGACACAATTGATTGCTCAGGCTCAATACTCTCCAATGGAAGAGAATTAGAAACCATATCAACATCCTTTCTTGCCTTAAAAGGTTGAGATTCTAAATTTGAATTTGATAGCAGACCAGCCTCACTCCTGTCTGATGGAAGAGCATCAAAAGACAATTCAACATCCTTGGCTATCTGTACCGACACCGAAGGCTCTCCGACTGAAATTCCCTCTCCAGCCTCTTTCACAGAGATTGGAGCAACCTTAGGTGATAAGTGATTTGTTTCCTCCCCAATGCTTGGTTGATTTTCCTTGGGCAAGTCTTGATTGCTTGATTTATTCATATCACCAGGTTCAACCTTTTCAAGAGTAACTTCGGTGCTTGGTTCTTTTACAGCATTTAATTCCTTGGTGGATTTATCATTTGAAGAGGCTGATGCTCTCTTCTCTTCTGGAACAGAATCATTAGCTATCTTGCTGTCATGATGATTTGGCAAATTTTTTTTGTCCGGCATAGTCATAGTGTTATCCTCTTTTTGCTTTCTGTCTTCTGGGTTATCATCTTTTAGAGTGTCTTGATTGGCAAGTTCAGCAACAACACTGCAATCTCTTATTGACATCAGAAAAAACTTGGAAACTGCCACATAATTAGAGCTCCTTATAAATTCACATACCTCTCGGACTGACTTGGTTCCTTCCTGTCACCCGGGGGATCTTCCAAAACAAAGCTGTGCCTTGCAGCCAACTGCATGGCAGGAGAATTACTAGATATTGATTTCAAAGAACCACGAGTAGAAGCAGTAGCAACGTCAGGCCCAACTAACAGTGACAAGAATGCTGCCTGTGGACGAGAGAAACACAGAATGGAACTTTTTAATGCAAATAGCAGAGGTAAATTATTTTCTCCTCACAAGATAATGCTTAAGGCATCACAAGATAATGCTTAAGGCATCACAAGATAAATAATCAATAAACCTTTTTTTAAAAATCATAACCATTTAATCATACAAGAACAAGGAATATTAATAAATTTGCTTCCTGATAAATTACACGACAATTTTATATTTACCAATGCCATGACAGGGTTTCCAACATCAGCAAAGGAATGTGGGCTTTCGGGTGGACGATAACCAACAGCTTCAAATGCTTCCCTAAGAGCCTTCAATGCAATGTTATCACCAGTCTTCTGAGTTTTTACTTCATTGGTGTCTTCTGATTTTAACATTTTCTTACCAACCTTACTTTCATCTTCAGGTTTTGAAGTTTCCTGACATATTTTCATAGAGGTTGCATCCTCTGATTTTGAAGTTTCCATTGGTGAAGTTTGGGTCTGACCCTTATTTGCAGCTGTCTTACTTTCTGATGTCTCAGGAACATCTTTAGGGGTAGATGTATCATCATTGGTTGCAGCAGCATCTGCAGTTTCCTTCGATTTGGCATTGACACCATCATCATGATCAGAAAACACATCCTCAATCGGCATTTGAACAAAGTGCAATATACATTCAGCTTTTGTTTTAGTGGCAACATGTTCTGCAATCTCATTCCAGTTCTCTTTATAAAGTTCCAATGCTTCGAGAAGGAGAAGGGTCTCCTGATCTGTCCACTTCCCACCACTCAAACCAGCAGCTTCAGCAGGCACCATGAGAATAAAATCCAATGATGACATGCCAGAGCCAAACTTCCCATCATTGAAGCAATCAGTGCATAGATCGAAATCTGCCTGTGAATTATGAACATAATCAGGGAATACACATGGTCTAATCACCATGGTATGAAAATCAATTTTATTGCGTCGGTGAAAACATGGTCTGATCACCATGACATGATAATCAATTTCATGAAGTTCTCATGCTTAACCACACCATTTAACTACTGGATTCAATGCATTGCACCATATAAATAGTGGATCAATATGATGGAGAATGACCACCTTAAATACTGAAGACTGGATATCAAATAATAACAATAACAAAAACAACAACAACAACAACAACAACTACAGGCATAAATGGCAAACTAATAAATTTCAGAGCTTGTAAGGGGAGAAAAGCTAACCTGCTTTTGGCAATGATAGCGCTTGCGAGAGCAATCAGCTGAACAAGAGTTGCAATGATACTCAACAGCTGGCCCCTCGGGCTTCACCAACTCTTCAGTAATTGTAGACTCTGCAAATAGCCTGGATGGGTCAGCAGGAGACATTAACTTAGGCTTTGGAGCAACACGAGGACATACTTGAATTTCATCAAAGTGGTATAATTCTTCAAGCAATGACTCCTTTTTTGCTGCTCCGTCATCATCAGTATTTGCTGCCATGTCACTATCAGCATTTGCCACCTTATCACCGTCAGCACTTGTGGCAGTGGATTCGGGTGGGAATGGATGGAAATTGACTAAGCCCCAGTAGTCCAAGAACTCCATTACCTCCTGCCTATCATCCACAGATCCAACTTCAAGTTCTGACAAGTCTTTCAATTCAATTTGAGTATTTGGATTTGCATGAAACTTTTTCATAATCCAATTCCGTATCTTAATATACATATCAGGAGTTCGGGTCTCAGACTTCCCGTTGAAAAAAGAAGGCAATCCATGCTCCTCGAGAGGATGAATTCTTGACCATGAAAACCAACCTGTGGGCAGAATGTGGTGCTGATAAATGTCCAAATTGAAGCAAAGCTTTCATTGTCACACAAAAAGAAAAATCAAAATCTTCATTCTTTTACTTAAGGTAATTAAGAGGAACAAGCTTCAATTAGGGCAATTCATTCCAAACCTAGTTTGCATCCAATGATAATATAAAAAGGACATACATGTTCTCCCAAGCTGATGACAAACATCAGGACAAACGAAAAAAAGGGGGAAAAGATAAGATCATTTTGAACCAGAGAAAAACAAACTTGTTTATGCAGCCTCACACTGTCAGACATTATAAAATTCAAAATCTCATTCTCATTCCATATTTCACAGCCATATGTGCCAGTCATCCAACATTAGCTCTTCCTAATTTTAAGATTTGAATGAATATAATAAAAAAATTTAATTCCACGAAAGAAACAATATTGAAAGAAAAAAACTACAAATCTCATACCTAAGATGTTTAAGCCAAACCAAATTGTGGTTTAGCAATTTAGCTCAGTAGAAGTAGATATACTAAGGCAGCAAAAATTTTCAAGATTGTGACCTCTGTCTCAGCTTATTTCTCAGAAAGAAAAGAACAAAAAAAAAGTTTCCCGTCAAAATATCTAATCTAGAATGATCATGTAAAGTGAAAGAACCAAAGACAACTCCAAAGATCTCAATTTTTAAACTCATTCCCCATCTTGAAACCAACAAACATGAAAGAAAAAACCAACCGAGCGGTCAAAACAAACCTAACCATCCACAATTTATTTTCTTAACTATTTTCTTAGCAACCAAAGAGAAACGCACTAAATTCCTGAGAAAATGAACACAATTTAACGTTCATACAAACATAATCCAACGAAATCTAGCTCAGCTTAGACATCAAATAGAATGTAACGCTCTGCTATTTTAGAACTATTCATTTACACATTATTTTTCAGTAACAAAAAGAAAATATCAAATTTAGCTCAACTAACATCTGAGAACACAGAAAAGTTTAGGTTTGTACAATCAAATTAAAATTTAAGTACAGAATCAGAAAAACTCACCACAATGTGTAGGCACCACATGAACATTACAACCACGAGATCTAATCGCCTCAAAATCCGCCTCGATTTTCGCCTCCAAAGCCTCCCACTGTTCACTGTCTTCGTTCAGTTCCTCAACCACCTCCAGCTTTGTGTCATCACGTGCTGCTTCGAGCTTTCTGCCAGCTAAAGCCGTTCCTCCAGCCGATGCACTGAGACTGCCAGGACCTTGGCGAGCTCTTGTCAGCGGCCCGTTGTGGTTGTAGATCGGAGTGTGAGAAATTGAGTTCTTGTCGCGAGTGATTCGTTTCGATGGCGTTGAAGACGGGTTGCCTGTACAAAGCGCACTAGGTTTCCTTTTCTGCCCTCCTGCTCGGCGCCGCGACGCAGCTGTCTCTGATACTGGTGAGTCGACCCCGACAACGGCTAAGCTCGTGGCCGCCGGTAGACACCCGGCTTCCCGGCGCTTCTCTTCCATTTCACGATATGATTCTTTTCAAGGTTATGTTTCAATGTATGTGAATGCCTCTCCCCTTCGGCCTATTTATTGAATGGCCAAAGGACAATTTCCCACGCATAGTTTGAGGCGGAGACAAAGTCCCACCCGCAAGTTTTCAAAAGCCCGGTCTCCCACTCTTGGACCAAAATTCAAACTTATTTTATAATTTTTCAAATGAAATGACTAAAATACCCTTTAATAAATAAAAATTTAAAATAAAATTATAAAATAATTTTTAAATATAAAAAAATTAAAAAAAATTATTAAAAATTTTAAAAAAAAATTGGCCACAGCCGCCGACGCCGGCGACGATGGCCGTTGATAACAGCACCAGGTGGCCGTTTCTGGCCACCTGGTTCTAGGGGAGGCCAGATCAGGCCTCCCCATTGGGTGAAGGCGGCCAGATTTGGCCGCCTCCAGTTTTGGAGGAGGAGGCCAGATCTAGCCTCCTCCCCCGACAAACGTGGCCGGAAACGGCCGCTGGGACCAATATCGGTCCTCTTCGGCGGTGGCCAGATCTGGCGAAGGTGGCCAGATCTGGCCGCCTCCTTCAAAACAGGAGGAGGCCGATTTGGCCGTCTCCACCCAACGGGGAGGCCCGATCTGGCCTTCCCCGGAACCGCCGCCGACATCAGCGGCTGTGGCCAGTTGATTTTTTAAAAATTTTTAAAATTTTTTTAAAATTTTTAAAATTTTTAAAATTTATATAAAATTTATTTTATTATTTTATAAAATTTTAATCATAAAATGATAAAATTATCCCTGGAATATTACTGTTTACTATTTTATTTA
>JAJEJH010000708.1:0-21584 GCA_026122585.1 Anacardium occidentale | reverse complement strand
GGCTATTTATGCTTGAGGCTAGAGAGTGTTAAAAAAGAGATGGCAACACTAGTTTGTTTTAACTAAACATGTTTGGGGCTGGAGGGAGTCTCGGAGAACAGATAATGGTGCCAACATGTTTGACTGAAGGTGTTGGGTCTAGAGAGTGAGTCTTAGAAAGTTATGCATAAGGAAAACATGTTATAAACCTTTAAGGGGCAAAGATTATTTAGTTTAGGGTTTTTTGTTTTTTCATCAAATTTATAAAAAAAAAAAAACTAATTTTATTAATAAACTTAATGATGGGTGAGAAAATAGAGCCTTTAAACATAAAAAAATAATATGTCTTTTAGTTAAAGTTTGGGGAAAAATAGTGATTGGCCTAGCAAATAAAGGCAGACTACATATTCTTAAAGCATCGTTAAGGGACAAAATGTGTGTTAGAGTTTTTTATAATAAGATTAAATACACTTATAGTAAGTACTAATTTAACTATTATAATATGTTATTGTATGATTATGTGTTATTTTATCATTAATGTACAATCATTAAATAATAAAATGATATACCATCATTAGTATTTAAATTAATACTCAGTTTTAGAACAACTCAGGCTTATGAATCAACAATAAAATAAAACATTAGTAGATCTTATGTAATAACATAAAATATGATATACATTAAAACGTGTTTAGTATATAGTTAAAAAAGTGGTTAGATTTTTAGTTCACATCTCAAGGTCCTCTTTCTTAACCGTTAAGCTAGCACCCCAATAATATTAAAATACATATATATATTTAGGACTTGCATAATAACCATTTTTCTTTTATTTTTCATTAACAATTAGTGTACATAAGTTTTAGACTTTGTTACAACAATTATGATTAGTTAATCAATTATTTTATCCATTATTACAAAAGCAATACATAATGTATGTGGATTAAACATAGAGAAGTTTTTTACGTACTTTGGTCCACTTCTTTTGAGTATATATCATATTTATGTTGTTTACAACTCTAGAAAAGTATTCAAACAAAGTGTGGATTGAATTTATAAGAGATTTTGTCCTGAGAAGGACCTGATTGTGGAGAATTATTGAATTAAGGTAGTTGAAATTTTTTTAGAGTCACCCTACCTATCTTATAATGATGCTTATCTAATCCTAAAAGTTAAAATGCTAGTAGTTTGCTTTACAAAGATATTTTTCTTTTTCCCTTCCAAAAATCAAAAGCATGTCACAAAAAGACAATTCTACAATGTAAGTTGTCTATCCTTAGCAAGTTAACCTTTACATCTTGAGAGATTTAGATATTGAGTTTCAACTTCTCAATGACATGAGCCATTTGTAAGTTGTGTCAATATATGTATGAGAATACAACCATTTGAGGTTTTTCTTGTTATCTTTGACAAGAAATCATAGTATGATATGCCTAGGGTTAGTAAGTCATGGACTTTGTTTATCTTTCAAGAGACAGAAGAATGGTACACTAGAGATTGATGATACTCTAGTATTTTCAGGGTCAAATGCATTTATGGTCACTGAACGATGAACCTATTGCGTTCGTGGTCACTAATTTTTAAAACGTTGGAAGAAAATTATTGACTTTGAATTTCGTTTGCTATTAAGTCACTCTTCTATTTAACTATTTAAATATTTAACGGAAGCTGGCGTAGACATTGATATGGATGTTAACATAAACATTTTATTGATGTGGCATCTAGTAAACACCCACACCAATAGCCACGTCTTCATCTAGACAGTAGAATCTAACGTGGATGCTAACATGGCATCCTATTAGCGTCCATGTTATCATCTATGTTAATTTATATTACAGTGACATGACAACAAATAAATTTAAAATTAAATGATCACAGTTGCAATTAGTGAAAAATTTAATGATTTTGAGTGCATTTAACCTCTCTTATAACTTTCTTTCTTTCTTTCTTTCTCTTTCAATTTGCTAAAGTGTTAGACTATCAATTCTCTCACTATACTTTTTTTCATTTTTCTTTCTTTATCTAAACATATTTGAATTGATTAGTCTATGCATTGAGAAACCAAACAATAACAACCACAAAAATGTATTAATTTTTTTTTCTAATCAAACAAACAGTAAATATTTTTCACTTTCTCTCTTTATTTTCTTCATGACTAATAAGTGATAATGATTATGAATTGATAATTATTATCATTCATTAGTTATGAAGAAATAGAGAGAGAAAGTGAAAAATATTTACTGTTTGTTTGATTAAAAAAAAATATTATGTTTTTGTAGTTGTTATTATTTGACTTTTCAATCCATAGACTAATAATCCAAATGTGTTTAGATAAATAAAGAAAAAAAGAAAAAAATAGAGTGAGAGAATTGACAACCTAGCACTTTAGCAAACTGAAAGAGAAAGAAAAAAGAAAATTATAAGGGGGGTTAAATACATTCAAGGTCATTAAATTTTTTACTAATTACAATCGTAGTCACTAAATTTTGAGTTTATTTATTGTCAGATAACTGCAATAGAAATTAACATAAATGATGATGAGGATGTTGATGTGGACGTTGACAGGATGTCACGTCAGCTTTTATTATGTAGATGATGACATGGTTGTTAACATGGGCGTTGATTGAATGCCACGCCGGCAAAATATCTATGTTAGCATTTATGTCAATGTCTACGTAAGCTTCCATTAAATATTTAAATGACTAAATAAGAGAGTGACTTAACTACAAATGAAATCCAAAGTGTAGTGATTTTTTTTCCAATGTTTTAAAAAATAGTAACCACGAATGCAATAAGTGCATAATTCAGTGACTATGAGTGTATTTGACTCAGTATTTTCGACAAGAACCCTCATTTTAGCACTAAACTTGTAGGCACTCCTATTGTATATTACTGTTCCTACTATTTTATAAATTAATAGTAATATAATTTTATTCCAAATAATTCATATGTCTAATAATACACAGCAAAAATACCTAAAACTGAGTTGAAATGTGACAACTAAAGAAACTTGTGGTGAATACATATTAATATGGTCCCAAAAATTTCCTTTTATATATTGAAAAATATATACAAAATATGTGTGTGTTCATACATATACAAACACTATGCAATCATATGCATATACAAAACTGGAAAAATATACAAACCGAAAGTATGTTACAAAAATTGAAAACTGAATCTTAGCCGACAACCATCTCTTCCTCTCAGCTCCCATAATACTGAGCTGCAAGAGAAAGGAAAGTAGATAGTGAGTGATATATTCACCCAGTAAGTGTTTTCTACCTTTGACCCTAAACCAATCCTCTTCAGAGGATTCTCACTGCAATCAAACACTGAAAACATACATACATACTAGAGAGAAACCGAACTGATTTGCATATGTATCATTCTAGCACGCATATTCTGTTTTGGTGCTCATATTATGTGATTCACATATCATCACGTGGTTTTCATGTATTCTAAATGTTCTCTGAATGTTTACTGTTTCTTACTGATTAATCATAAACTGAATTATGATCTGTTGTATATGTCATGTAAGAATGAGATATTATGAAATATGTTAGAATCATGTCTAAACCTTGGCTTGTATACTAAAAATATCTTTTTGAAAATTGTTTACTGAAATACTACTACTAGATTTGAAGATCTTGAAATATCTGAAAAGCTGATATAAAAGTTACTGAAATATTGAAAATTGTATCTGAAAACTATGTATCCGAAGATACCTGTTGTGTTGCGTAAACTGATGAACACAATGATTTGACACCCTGACCATGTGAGTTTCCTATGCAAACACGTGTTAGAAACTGTCTGAGACACGTGCTACCTTTGAATCTGAATTTTGAATACTAATTTGTGCATAAAATATTGATAACTGAATCTGAATGCATCGTATTGTATATTGATCATAAAATCCTAAGCTGCTAGATAAGCACACTAATATATGCCTATATATAGTGACTAGTATGGTCATATACCTTAATGTTGGCTCCTATAATGGGTGTGCTGAAACTCACAAGTGCCCTTCATATTCACCCCTAAAATCGATGTTTGAATCATCGTTCTTTTCTAACTGAAAATATGTATTTGAATCCTTGAATCCCTTTTTGAAAACACTGTATGACATGTCATGTTATACTATGTATATGATGCATCATATATACTTAACTAATCTTATCATATGAATTATATCAATTACATCACTTTTACCGTGTAATATACTTGTTTCATGCTCTATTTCCCATTTATGCCTCGCGCATAGGCGTGCATATCTAGGTGCACGGACGCACATAAGCTTGCACGAGCCATGTGCCTATCGTGAATGCAAGTCGTGCTAGGGCCCGTGATTTTAATTCATTTTCTCCTTTTCTACGCATGCACGACCATGACATGAACATGTACGATCGTGGCTTTGCATCATTTGGTCGTGCATAGGATCGTGAACACGACCGTGACCATGCGAAGCAAGGCTAGCACAGGCATGAGTAAGGGTGCACGGTCGTGTACCTCGCTCTACATCAACATGGTCAGCCTGATCATGCTTAATGTTGGCTCCTATAATGGGTGTGCTGAAACTCACAAGTGCCCTTCATATTCACCCCTAAAATCGATGTTTGAATCATCTTTCTTTTCTAACTGAAAATATGTATTTGAATCCTTGAATCCCTTTATGAAAACACTGTATGACATGTCATGTTATACTATGTATATGATGCATCATATATACTTAACTAATCTTATCATATTGAATTATATCAATTACATTACTTTTACCATGTAATATGCTTGTTTCATGCTCTATTTCCCATTTATGCCTCACGCACGGGCGTGCATATCTAGGTGCATGGGCGCACATAAGCTTGCACGAGCCATGTGCCTATCGTGAATGTAAGTCGTGCTAGGGCTCGTGATTTCAATTCATTTTCTCCTTTTCTACGTATGCACGACCATGACATGAACATGTACGATCGTGACTTTGCATCATTCGGTCGTGCATAGGATCGTGAACACGATCGTGACCATGCAAAGCAAGGCTAGCACAGGCATGAGTAAGGGTGCACGGTCATGTACCTCGCTCTACATCAACATGGTCAGCCTGATCATGCTTATTCCTAACCAATTTTCATAACAAATGCAAATAAAGTATTATCAATCATTTTTCACCATCCAAACACTTTATAAGCACAAGCATATTGTGGCCATAACATCAATTCTCATATCTCATCATCTAAACCATCGTAAAGCATGCATATACATATATAACCTTATACATATAAATCATACATACATAATCATCATCATCATCATCTTAAAATCATGAAACATGCAACAAAATCTCACAAGCATGTTGGAATCAAGCTTAACTCAATCAAGCAAGCATCACATACATAATAGAAGAAAGAGAAAGAGGTAAGAAACACCTACCTCTAGCCATAGCAAGCCAACTCTATCTCTCTAAGAAAAATCTCACTCTTTAGCTGGATGAGAGGCTCTTGGATACTGCTTTTCTTTTCTAGGGTTGCTAGTCTTTGAAAAGCAAAGGAAAACTTTAAGTGAAAATGGTTGGAAACAAGATAAAAATGACTGAAAACTAAGGCGGCTTAAACTCATCGCATGCACGGTCGTGCGCCTCAACATGCACGATCGTGCATGGCTGGAAAATGCACTAATGTCATTTTCCCGTGCATGTATGAAAATGCTCTCAACAGGATCCATACACAAGCCACCTAAACTCTAGGAAAACCTCTATTTCACCTCTTAACTCTTTCACAACCCTAGTACTCTTACCAATTCTCATTCTAACCCTAGATTAGACGCCTAAAAGATAATTCTAATCTTGAGATATTACAAAAATATTATTATAATTTCTTTTTAATAACTGATATACGCAATTTTGAGTTTTGTGTAAGATAGACTACAAAGATGTTTTTCTTTTTCCTATTATAAAAATCAAAAGCTTGTCACCAGAGGACAATTCTACAATATAAGTTATTTGTCTTTAACATGTTAACCTCTATGCCTTGAGAGATATTTATGAGAGTACAACCATCTAAGGTTCTTTTTGTAATCTTTATATGAGAAATTGGGGAAAGAATGATATGCCTAGGATTGGCAAGTCACAAACTTTATATATTTTTTGAGAAACATATAGAAGCGTGACACACTTGAGATTGATGATACTCTAGTATTTTTTAAGAAGACCTTTCTTCTAGCACCAAATTACTATTGTAATTTCTTTTCAACAATTAATGTATGCAAGTTTGATTCTTATGTAAGATATACTACAATAGCAAAAAATTTAATTAATCAATTTAGTTATCCACTATTATGAGAGTCCTAGTGTGTATGGATTGGATACAGTGAAGTTTTTAATGTGATTTGATCCATTATTTATGAGTATACATTTACAATTATGTTATTTACAACTTTAGAAAATTGTTCGATTATGCTATTTACTCAGTATGGATTCAATTATAAAAGAGTTTGTTTTTAAAAAGATTTGATTGTGGATAATTATCTAAGAAAAAGTAGTTGGATTATTTTCAAAGCCATGTCATCCATCCTAAGATGAAATTTATATGATTTTAAGTGTTGGAAGCTAAGTATTTAGGTTACAGAGATTTTGTTTTTTTCCCATGCTTTATAAATGACCCTCCACATTTTTGTAAGAGAGAGATAAAACATTCTAATCTTATCAATTATATTTCAAATTTAAATTCAAACAAATAACTTCCTATTACAGTACATAAAAATAAGATAACTATTGTAGCTCGTTATACCAAGAAGTTATTATCTTTCATTAGGGGTGTGATGCAAATGAAAGACAACACGACAAGTTGTTGCCTCCTCAGGGAGAGAGATGTCAACCCGCATGATAAGTCATCGGTCGCTAGTCACATTTTCAAATGTCATTTTGCGAGTTTAATCAAAAAGCGGTTTTTCATATAATAATTGACAATCTAACCCACACCAAGATATGTTTAAATTTACACTTGACACTTCAGATTCCTCCCTCTTAACCACTAAGCTAGCACAACAAATGCTAATATTTCACCAGCACAAAACTCTTCTAAGAATTCTTTTATATAATCTTTTTTTGGCAATCAAATTCTATATATATACAATGTTTACTATTGTAAAGGAAAAAAAAAAAAAAAGAGAGAATCAAAACAGTGTCTTCTTAGCTAAGAGTTGATGGGAAGAAAGGAGAGATTACAAATTTTGTAGAAAATTATAAATAAATTGGGGATAGAAAAATTTTCCATAACTCAATTATAAACAAACAGGACTAATAATATCAAAGCAAAGCCAGAGTAATTTACAATAGGCTTTACATCAGTGTATCCTAAAACTTGTATCAATTTACAAATACCTACAAATACATGCAACATCACTAATTCATCAACAACACTAATTCATCAACAACAAACTTATAGCATTTCTTTTTCTTTTCTTTTTTTTTTTCCTTTTCTTTGATCCTATTTTTTGCACTAACTACAAAAAATATGAAACAAATATGTAGTGCAGAAACATAATCTTGAAAAAGAACTTGGCATGCATATTCTGGGGAAGAGCTTACTATGGAAAGATGTCATGTGAGATAAAAATGGCATCACAAAGGGACGCAGTAAAAATGAAATCTAATTCCTAACCTCACAGCTCAAGTATATATTCTGTCAGTATGCTTACCCTGTAAGGACTTATGTAAACTCAACGATCAGATTTGCATCTACTCTGTATCCCAATTCTTCTTATTTCTTGCAGCTGATGAGCGATTTCTTGAATGAATGACAGCCCCTCATCCCCATTCTGAAGAAAGTTAAAAGTACGCTCAATAAAGTAGCAATCATCCTTGAGTGCCTTCAACCGATTACTGACGTCTATAATTTCATTTTCATGAGCGACCACGTCATTTTCTCTACAATGAGTGAAGTCTTTTTTCCCATTTGAAACAAAGCTGTTTCCTTTACTAATAACTTGAGCTTCACCAGCCAAAGCATTCAACCTTTCTTGAGCAGGAATGCTCCCATTAGATACAGGCAGATATTTTTTCATTGACAAACTCTTCTTTTGTGTCGAACAACTTAATGAATTCCCCTCCTCATCAAGATGCTTTCCTTGATTGTCAACAACATCAGCTGCTGCTTCAGAATATGGACTGTCAGATATGTCGTGCACAACCCCCTCATAAGCAAACATATGAAATTTCCTCTCCAAATTATCCAAATATTGCAGAATGTACAACTTTTCATCTTCAAACTCTATACATGAAAATGTATCAGCATCAGGTTTACCTCTGCATCTAGAGACCTCAGAGTGCATTGAGTTACAAGGTACATTGGCACAACCTTTAATGTGGTTCAAACTCAAATTCTGTCCATTCCCATTTTCCTTTTTCAAATTATGATTCTCCACCCGTATAGTCAGCATCATTGGTTCGTCTGGGTACTTCAACTGAAAAAATTCAAGATCTGCTTCCAAATCTTGAATCTCCTTATCCTTTTCAGCCAGGAGAGCATTAGCTTTCTCCAATTCCTCGAGATCATACTCCGCTTGTTCTTCCATCATTCTTAAGTACTGTAGAGCATCCATCTGGAGGGCTGCCTTCTCCTCTTGCAACCTGGTAATCATAGCCATTGCCTGATTTGCAGCAATTGCTGAAGCACTTCTTTCTTCATCCAATTCCTTATACAAAGCATTCATGCATTTACGATCATATTCAACCTGCCTCTTTAACCTATCAATAGTACTTTCACCTTCGATATCACTGACGGTGCTTCCATCGAATGATTCAAGACTAGCAGACTCGGTTGTCTCTGCCAAAATGGACTTCTGAACAGTTATCTGGAATTCGTTACCACAACCTTGCACACTGTTGCTCATATTGTTCACTGGTAAATTAATTCCCTCAGCAGACAACAGCTTCAGATTTTGAGCACCTCTATCATAATCCTCAATAGTTTTCTGTGCAACAAATCCAGCCGTTGCTCTTTCCTCACCATTGACAGCATTCTTACTACAGACATCACCTGGATCCTCAGAAGTCAGATTCACAGGAGCAGGGTTCCTCAGAACCTGATCATTTTTAGAATCTGCTCCAGCTGTTGCATGTAGCAACTTCAATATTTCCTCGCAAGGGTGATCCTCAGAAGTCAGATTCACAGGAGCAGGGTTACTCAGAACCTGATCATTTTTAGAATCCGCTCCAGCTGTTGCATGTAGCAACTTCAATATTTCCTCGCGAGGGTTAATGGAAACATCTTGAGAATTGCTTGTTCTGGTAATGCTTGCTGCAAAAAAATCGTTTTAGCTAAAAGGACTAGTCATAACACATGCATAAAGATAAAGAGCAGAAAGAGTGAGCTTACTCTTCTTCGGCAGTACTTTAACAGGAACATCTGAAGCCTCAGAAGGTGGGTTCATATTAAGTAGAGATACAGGGTCAGCAAATAAAGTAGGATTGATGCTCTGACAGATTGGTGATGTTCCAGTGGGAACTTCTGAAGTGTTAGATGGTTGGGAAACATCATCCAGTGAAATAAGCTCTGGCCGGGGCATAGAATACGTTTTCTGATGAGAATGCTTCCAGTTAAACTCATCCAGGTCATGCCAACCAAATACATTAGGAGTAAAAAATTTTATATCATGGGGTCTGTCAGCATCATCCTTTGCCTCATTTATATCATGAATTACACTATTACCAGCATCTTGATTAGGGAATAAGAACTCTGACTCTGAATTGGAGGTAATTTCCAGCTCAATGGATTGAATCTGAGATAAGGAATCATGACAACTTCTGACAAGAGATGATCCCATGGATTGTCCAGAAAATTTACCCCTTATTTTCTTCATGTTATCTTGTTGCTTTAAGCATGGCACAGAAGGATTAGGTTCAGTCACCTTGGTTCCAGGTGATTTTAGCTGGGGTAGTCTTTGCAAGTTTTGTCCTGACTTCAAAGGCTTATTGCAGCATGAACATAAGCTGTTGCTCCTAGAACTAGCAATAAAATTCTTGTTTGGATTTGAGCTTGGAAAACCACAAGCAACAAGGTCAAACCCCAATTTTCCAAAAAGTAGCCTGTGCATATCTACGTTGGAATTATTGTTTGAGGCGAATGACAAAAGACAATCATCACACATTGCATAGCCATCGGCAAGCTTACTATGCTTACGGCAGCAAATTAAAGATGATATCTCTGATCTGTGATTGCTGCAAAGAAGATTCCGACGAAGTTCAGGTCTTTTATTGCCTAACACATGATCAAGCCTGGAGCACAAAATGCAAGGTAATTGCAATTTGCAATAAACTGCAAATTTGATCAACAGAAATGAGTAGACAGCTTCAATAAGCAGCAGAAAAATCAAGAACCATTCACAAGCTGTAGATGTTAGAATTGTAGTAAACCCTTGCATATTCTTCTGTGCTTTAACATATGACATGCCTTCTGCAGCTATTACCACCAAAATCAATCTATTAGACCATAAGTTTCGTCTATGGTCCAAAAAAGAAAATCTTTACTTGATCAGAAATGTAGATGTTCCAGAACTTCCACTGCAAAGTGGAGAATCTCATCCTCATTCAATAAGATAACCTTCTACATTTTGAGACAACAAAATAAATAAATCATTTGGAAAACTTCGGGGGGAAAAAAACATAAAAGCTATAAACTTTGTTATTTAAGCAACAAAGAGAACCAAGAGACATCCAAATTTGAAAACTTTTGACAGATTCAAATACTAAGAAAACAAATTCAAATTCAGCTAACCTTTACAGATATGGACACATAGACAGGATTGATTAGTTTCCGAGGAGAAAATAAAAATAAACAAGTTACAAAAACAGTTAGACCAAACCCAAATCTGAAAATTTCTAATCAATACAGAGCCAAATGCAATTTGTATCAACTAACAAAATGGCATATTAACAATCATGAATAAAATGAAAAGTAAAACTAGCCATTATCTACGTATAAACATATCCTGATATGATGCACATAACAAGATCCAGTCCAAACCAAAACAACTCATTTATCTACGCGTATAAACAAAGCCAAAATACCATCAAATTCAACACCACCCCCAAAAAAGAAACCCACAACGCACATTGCAATTGTATATAAACATAAAAGCTTAAAACGTGACAATGTAATAGAAAAAGGAGAAAATTTTACCCGGTTCTTCGCAACTTTATGGTAGATCAAACGGGATGACGAAGAGAATGAAAAATGAAGAGAAGTCTTTGTCCGGGAAATTACAGAGACCGTTGAAACCAACTATTTTGATTTCTGTTGGTTGCCAAATAAAGGAAAATTTTAGTTATCTACTTATTTTTGTTGGCCAAAATAGTGAAAATACATGGGGGTATCTTCATCTTCACCTTGCAATTATCACTTTTGGTAGTCCATCAATTTCTTATTCATTTCTCCTAAACTAATTCTTCCATCTATTTACTATTACTATACACCGTCTAAGTAGCATTAAAATATTTAATCATTAAGAAATTAATAGACTAAATACCCATATGAATAAAAATTATACATTACATAGCTACATCAATAAGGTTTTTTAATTATTAATTTTGAAAAACAAAATGTGTGAAATAATAATGATAAATTCCAAGACTTCGTAAAATCTTTCTTTTTCAGTTTATTGGTCGAGCTCTAGCCCTGGCCCATGGATGTAGACCGTGTGAAATCTTTAAGAACAATATGAAATTCATGATGGGAAGTGAGTATTAGACCCGGTTATTTAAGCGGTTGGCCATAATGGAAGGGTCAGATTGTTATATAAGTACTCACATAATGATGTAGCTGCTTCCTTTGCCGCAGTGCCATGCACATTCGAGGACTAGGCTTCTTCTCATCTCATGGTGCTTTCCATCCCCTCTTGAAGACAGAATAGAATCCTTCAACACCTGCTCAGTTTCTCTTATTACTTTCACCAGTTCCTTCTTTCAATCAATACATATTTACACTTGTAATTCTATTAAAATTTTGTGTATCTTATTCAAAGTTCTAAGGATTTTTTATTGGCTGATACTTGAATTTTTAAAAGAAATATATTTTGAAGTTTTATTATATAAGAAATGAAATTCACAATTTCTAATATGTTATCTCATAATGATAATCAAGGAAGCATAATTCCTGTTATGAAAACCTTCTAGGTTTTTAAAACTAATTTATGCATCTCTTCATCTAGCAAGTTGTCTTCCTCTAAATTGAAATCTAATACTTTTAACTATGTAATGAAACCTTAGATGAGATGGGCATTTTATTCAGTAAAATTTGGGGACTAAATTTCTTGCGTTTTATAGATTTTTAATTCTTATCTATCAAACGCAAAAAGGCAACATTTATATATTAACTGTCAAAAAATAGTTTTACCCTTATAAAGTGTAAAGACCATCTTAGCCCTCCATATGAATATCATATTTAATTTTTTAATAATTCTAACATTCTTTTACTTCGTTTTACACTTTATAATATTATTTACTACAAACTCTATGTTTAAGTAAAAAAAAATAAAATTGCATAAATTATAATAGTAAGTCCCTTTAAAGTAGGTATTACCTTTCATAAGTCACAATACGATTCTCTATTTCTAAATAAACTCAAATATAGATTCACACTTTATAAATAAATTTTAAATGTTTATTCCTGGTCCTATATTATGTTTATCTTCTCAACAAAATATATACAACTCAATAAAAAACAAACTAAACAGAGTTAATTACATAAATATATAAAGTATCTCTAAAAATACAAATTATGGCAAAGTCTCAAAAGTACAATATGATCACTGAAAGCTTTAGATGGCATGCCCTTAGTTAGGGGAACAATAATCATTCGCTTAGTTCAAATGTGTTTTATGAGTACTTTCTTAGCTTTTATGTGCTCTCTGATTGTCAAGTATTTAATGTCGATGTGTTTACTTCAACTCTCACTTTTATTATTCTTAGCAAAGAGCACGACAACAAAATTGTCATAGTACAACTTTGATGGCTTTGAGATGAACTCAATAATATTTGGTCCAAAAATGAAACTTTTTAACCAAATACCCTATGAAGTAGCTTTAAGATTGGAAACAAACTCAACTTCCTTAGTACAAGTGGCAATTAAAAGTTGTTTTGCACTTATACATAAAATGGATTTTTAGACCAACAAAAATACATAACTAAATGTTGATTTACATGAATCAACACAACTAAAAAAGTGTAGTCTAAATATTCAATAACTTTTAAATTATTAGACCTCTTATATGTAAGCATTAAATTCTTTGTTCCTTGAGGGTACCTCATGACCTCCTTTCTAGCTCTCCAATGATTCAAACCAAGATTACTTTGATATATTTCTAACATTCCAACTATAAATGTAACACTGGATCAGTTACAGACTTAAGCATACATCAAGCTTCCTATCATTGAGGTGTATGGAATATTTGTCATTTGTTCCTTTTCAATATCAAGCTTTGGACATTGATCCAAATTCAATCTATCATCCTTGACAATGGATGCAACACTTGATGAATAGTTCTTTATTCAGAATCTTTCAAGAATTTTATTGATATAGACTTTCTAAGATAGCTCTAAAATATGATGAGATCTATTCTTATATATCTTAATGCTAATGACATAAGATTCATATTAAAATTTTGAGAGAGAAACTCTTTCACATCATGTAACAACCTTGAATTGTAGGTTGTAAGCAAAATATCATTAACATACAAGACAAGGAAGATGATTTTGCTCTTATTAACCTTCTGATATACATACTGATCTATGACATCTTTTACAAAAACAAAAAAGAAATAACATTATGAAATCTTAAATATCACTGTTCGGAGACTTGTTTAAACCTATACATAAACTTCTTTAACTTGCATACCAAGTTTTCACCACTATTCGAAACAAACCTATTAGGTTGTTTCATATACACCTTTTTATAAAAATCCCTATTAAGAATTATCGTTTTCACATCCATTTGGTGTATATTAAAATCAAAATAGGGCATCAATGCCATTATGATCTGAAAGGAATTTGTCTTAAAAATAAGAGAAAAAGTCTCTTTGTAATCAATTTCCTCTCTCTGAGTGAACCCTTTGATAACAAAAGGAGCCTTGTATCGCTCAATATTATTGTTGAAATATCTTTTGATTTGAAAATGCATTTAGAACCTATCCATTTTTTTCCAGTAGACAATTTAACAAATCTTAAACTTGATTATGTGTTAATTCGTGATCCTAAATTATGCATAATTAAATGGCAAAACTTAGAATTAAACCCTAAACATCATAATATACTCATAAATATTTATGCATAAAGCACATTTATTGAATCACACAACTAGTTCTTTGCTAGTCTCATGCAGACTAAGTTAATTGAAACCAAACAACAATAAATCTTAAATCTAATCTACCTAACTAAATGAACAAACTAAACAAACAAACTACATTAATCTAAATCACTTTTGTAGGTTGTCTTAACTATATTTAGCATATGCAATAAACCTTTAACCCCTAGGCAACTATAGTGGATGAGTTATAGTCTCGTGAGGGTTTGTAGTGATATTACCCATAAACATCATAACCTTGACATAACCACAAATTTAATTCACAATTTACAACAATTGATCAATACAAGACTCATTCACCTCATCTTAACTTAGATACACATCATAACATAAAACCAGTATTTTATTGATCCCAACAATCATTTTCTTTTCCACTAAACCAAAATTTGACCCTAGGAATACATTCAAGCATGCATCTATAAGTATGAGTGAGTGAAAATATTTTATGAAACATGTATCCGCTCGACAAATCTTTTAATCATCCTTACTTAATATGTATTGTTGACATCACTAGCTACTTAGATTTTTTAAAACTTTATTATTAATTTCTTTTCAACATTTTTCCTTTTTTGCTTTCCTTTCAAGGCTGAAAATTATGTTTTCCTAAGTCGTAAACTCATCTTTTACATGAATACTATCAATTGTGATGAAAACACTTGGTTACTCAAGAAGCCATAAACATAGAGTGCTTTACATAGTCTTATCCTAAATCACCATTCGAGATAATGATTACTCATAGTGGACATGCTAACCTTTAAACTATTAGACAACTAGAACATTAAAATAGTTGAATTATATTATTGGCTGATTCATTTTTTCCTATACACACACATTTTTTATTTTATTTTCCTTCTATCTAGAAAGCTAAGCAGTATACATTTTCAACCTTTGTTTAGAAAATCATTAAGTCAATTTAGGAATTTTTTTTATTTGTCACTTACACTCATGAAAATAACATACAAACACTCCTTAAGCCATGTTTTCAACCTTGCTTACCTGAAACCAGAGAGTCTCAATTTCATAATGTCAATGTCTTTCCATACTTCTGAATCAAAACAAAGTCAATTTGTCTTTACGCTAACAAATAATCATAATGTGAATTAAACTAACAACACTCAAAGTCACATAAAACAAGCAAAAAAAGAAAAAAAATCACATACTTATATGATTTATAGCAAAGCTAATGTATTATGTTTAACCCTGTTTTTAACTTTTCTCTTACCTTCAACCTAGCTTTGACATTGTCCTTAATGGTGAACAAGATATATAAAAAAAAAAATGAGAAAGTTAAAACTACTTACTTGAATTGTTTACTGTGTTAACGTGATCTCATGCATTGGGATTCAAAATAGACAAAATCTTCTATAATAATTGCTATAAACAATATAAACACCTCAAACATAATGTTATTAATTAATATCAACTTCAACATGCAACAAATAAACAAAGAAAAGTAAAGGAAGAAAACATATTGAACTTTTGCAAAAACCAAAATTGTGAAAATACAACAAAATAAAAAGAACATAAAAAAAAAAAATAAATTAAAGTGGTGTTTCCAGCTAGCACTATAACATGAGATATTGGCACCATAGTGCCATGCTTATGGAATAAAGGTGCTACAGTAGAATAACTTGAAGTAAGGTGTTTGTTACTTGACACTATATTACATTTGTTTACATCACGATGTTTAGGTTCTAGAGCTGAGGGGGCCTTATTGCATTGTTGTGCATAGACAAATGCCATATTTCAACCTCTTTGATACATTAGTACACCTCTTTAGTAATGCAATGTGATTTCTGACATCTTAACACCTTGCTTCTGCCTTAAATGTTGTTTGTTTGCTCTTTTTATATTTTTTTCCCACTCAAACCTAGCTTGAAAACACATAAAAAACTAAATATAATTTAGAAAACAAAAATAAAATACAGTATCTAAATTGTACAAATATAAACTAGGTTACCTCTCAACAATTATGTTTGCTTAATATTATTTTCTTGACTCCTTTTTTATTCCTCTAGTGTCTATCAAATTATTCAATTCTATACTTTTTTTTTCCTCTCATTTTTCTTCAAGATGACAATGCACATATTTGAACCTATTTTTAGATTTTCTTTTCTTTCTCTTCCTTAACTTATTTGGTAGCATCAACCTCTCATTCACACTTGCTAATTGGCTTAAAATCATCTTATATTATAGAATCAATAACATTTATAGGAAAGTAGCATGAATATCATTAGGTTATTTCATAGGTTTAAAAATATTAAAGTGAATGCCTTTCCCATCGAATTCTTTCATAAGGGTGCTCTTATGCACATCTATTTTGTCCTAATTATACTGAGAAATAGTCTTCCTACCATGATAGTTATTATTAGTGTACACCTTGAAAACCTATTCGTGTTCTTAATTTTAGAGCATTTTATTTTGTAATTAAATTTACTTAATAAAAGAAATAGTTCTTTTGTCATATATGTATGCTGCTTCATTTATTTTTCACGCAGTTAAATAAAGTACGTATATGAATTGTCTAGATAATTCCTTTTACAAGTAAATGAAATCAACAAATGGTTTCCTACATAAGCAATGTTATTTGAGCAATAATATTTTATAGTAGGTATACTGAATGCTTTTAAAAAAAGATATCAAGAGTTGATATAAGTTTGGATGACAATGAAAGTTATGTCATTGGGATATTAGGATGGATTAATGGATAGTAATCTGTTTATCAAACATGATCATTAGGATTGTATGTAGTCATTGATTTATTGTTTAGTCATATTAGTATACGATACAATCCTTTGACTTTAGACATCTTGTTTAGATCCAATTTAGAAACGTATGGTTCATATGGTGTATAATTTCAAGGCTAGCCAAGCATGGTATGTTAAAGCCTATTTGGTCATTTTTTATTTATTTGTGGACATGAATGATGGTTAAAATGAAAATTTTTGGCTCGAACATAGAGGATTAGAAGATTTACTAACTTTGTTTGGATCCAAGGTCCTAATTAAACATTGACAAATATTAGAAACTAAAATCTCTGGTCAAAGTATATCATATGTCATACAATGGTTGTTCATGATTACAAGTTTGAAAATCAAAAAGATATCAAATTTAGGATTTTGATATTTTGTGATTCTAAACTTGATCAAGATATGAAAATAGAAGGATAATACTTATATGACAAATATGATCATGGTTTAGGGGCTATGACATATTGCTATAAGTTTGTCATAGTTGTTAAGTCCTTAAATGATCTTTCATATTGGTCTAGAAGTAGCTCACAACTAAACCACTGTTGTCTAATATAGTCACACCAATAACCTTATAAAGTTAGAGGAGGATAAGAGAGAGAATTGATTATCCAAAGAGGGTTAACATCTTTTGAAAGTAATGACACAATTCTTATGTGAATAGTTACATAAAAGAGTGTTTGGAACATTTAAAAGGTTAAAATGGTCCAAATTAATTAATTAGATTAATTAAATTATCATAAAGTGTTGAGATAAAAATATGGGCTAAATAATAACCTTTAAGAGTTAAAAGGGTTTAAAGTAAATATAATAGGGTATAAATGTAAATTAGTGTAGTTTACTTAGGCCACTAGATAATTTTGATTATTCAATGGACCAATTAATAAGTAACTACCTATCAGGGTTGTTACCTTATAGCCACATATCTATTATATATTAGTTATATTTATTCATGTATTATTGTTTGATATCTGTAATAGCCCAAGGGTAGAATCGTTCTTTTAGGCTTTGAAACCAAGGGTAGAAGTGAAATTTTTTGATAGAAAGTAGATTTGAGAGGATTCAAGGGTAGAAGAGTCATTTAGAAGCCTTTTATAGCTTGTACATAGATATTCTGAGAAGAATATTCTATGTATGGTGTGAAGAAAGTGAAAATTTAGATTTCCATTGCATACATGACCGTGTGTCTTGGACACACGACCGTATGTCATGCTATTTGGGCGTATATACCTTTTATTTGTTTCAGTCATGTAATTCCCAACTTTTCTCTTCTTCTTTCCCTCTCCATTTCTAGTAAACCCTAGACTTAAGAGCACCCAATTAGCAACCATAATCCAAACTAAAGATTTAGAAGCAGCTAGAGAGAGAGAGAGAGAGAGAATGCACTATGTTTCATAGCATGTTTTCCCTCATTTCCTAGGTTTGAGTACGTTTGTTAGGTTATTGAGGCTTGCTTGGAATGCTTAAGTGTTTGATTAGTGATTTTATAGTTGATTGAGTTGGTGGTTTCATGCTAATGGGTGTAAATGTATGTATACATGAGTTTTATGTTTTATTTGTGTAATATGGCATGAATGAAGTGGATTTCCTGTGAATATGATGATATTATGATGCTCGAAAGGACTTAGAGATGATTTCTTGAGATGTGAGAATTGTTTGGAAGTGATTTGCTAGGATTTTCTAGGATTATAGATGTCATTTGCTAGAAAAGAGTTGAACACATGATTGTGTACCTAAGGATACAAGTCTAGGTGGTTTCTTTAATGTATGAGCACGACCTTGCATAGCACCAGTGTGTGGATGAAAATTAAGACACATGCTTATACAGTCAATGCACACACTTATATGCTTAATCCCAGATTCACATGCCTGTGTAAGCAAGACACGAGAGTGTTATTGTGTTGTTACACGCCTGTGCCAGTGTGGTACACGACCTTATGCTTTAGATGCACGCCCATGTGTTCACACCACACGCCCATATAGTTAACCAAAGTTTTACAAATTCATTCTAGAAGCTAGCACGACCAAGGACACAATTTACATATGACCCCGTATGTCTCTATAGCATCCTAGATTCTGAAAGTCTTTTCGATTAGAGTTTTGGGGTTAAAAATCGAATTCAGAGAGAGATTGGGAGTCTAGATAAGTTCAGGGGTGAGTTGGTAAGTTCTCGAAGCCGTGTGGCTTCCGTTGGAATCCTTTCGGAAGGATTCGATTAGGCGAGTGGGCAGGAAATGAACTATGTTCATTTTCCCTTGTGCACGCCCGTGCATCATTGGTGCACGACTGTGCGTGGCCTAGTATATAAGTGGAGCCGAGAGTTATTTCATTTCTTTTCTCACCCGTTTGCATTTCAGCCAGAATTCTCTCTTCTTTTTCAGTTCCTCCCGTTCCTAGAGAGGAAATTCAGCAGCCAATACCTCTCAATCCGGTTAGAGAGCCAAGAGATTAGTTGTTTGAGCTTGTGTCCGAAGCATGGCAAGAGGTAAGTGTTCTTCACTTCTTCTCGCATTTGCCAGCATGTTTGTGAGCTTTGATTACCATGGATGAATGTTATATATGCTCTATGACGATTATATGATGTTACATGATGCATTGGATGATGAATTTCCATCCTTGAATCCTTGCATGTTGATGGATTGTGTTTAGTGTGAGAAAGCTAAAGCTCCCATGGTAGATTTCATGTGGCTTGATGCATGTGAGATATGATGCTTAAATTGTGTTGTGTGAAGTGCTGGAAATGTATATTTGAGGTGTTGTTGCAATTGATTGTGGTTTGGTTGTGGAATGGTGCAATTTAGAAGCGGTGCTTTGTTGAAGAACCAAACGCACGACCGTGCACCTGCATGGCACGACCGTGAGTCTTTGTTTTTCCAGATGCACGCCCGTGTGTACGCCGTATGCACGACCAGAAATTGCCCATGCACGCTCGTGTGTCCGCATACGCACGCCCGTGCATGCGCTGTAAATGAATGTTGTCCAGAAATTTCAGTAGCTTGCACGACCAGGTGCACGACCCCGTGCGTCCTGGCTCACGCCTGTGCACCATTGATGCTCGCCCGTGCATCAGCAGATTTTTCAGAAAATGATTAATTATTGATTAATTAAGCATGAAAATTCAGATAAATGGTTAAATTGCTTCAGAGAAGCATCAAATGGGACTGTGTTAAGATAATAAACTGCATGTGCATATCATGACATGACATGTAGTTTCGGAGAGGATCAGGGGATCTGAATTCAGTAGTATTCAGTATTCAGAACCTGATGTACGGGTAAGAGTATAGGTGGAACACGAGGGGGCATCTGTGGGATTCAGCCTTCTGACACCAGTCATAACGCTCAGCAGTATTAAAGATTCAGTTCTTGACACCAGTTAGAGGATTCAGCAGCATTTCAATTTACCATCTGGAGACAGTCAGATTGGGCAGTGGTTTTTCAGATTCAACTTTCTAGCCAGTAGCTAGACTGTTCAGCCCACATGACCAGGATGCCGAATCCCTGTGTTCACCAGTCTGATCAGCACAACAGGTACCCAAGGGTACAGAGAGGTTTTCAGATGCATGCATCCAGTATTTTCAGTTAGCATGACATGACATACACATCATGACATGAATAAATATGATATCAGTAAATAATAATGAATCAGATATTTAGTATCCAGTTTTCAGATTCCAGCAAGCGCATAGATGTATGATTAGGGCCAAGGCCCAGGTATGTGTTTGAATTATATGATTGTTTGTGCTTGCTTGGGCATTGAGGGAAGTAAGGAGCACTTACTAGGTGATCTTTATCACTCATCCCCCTCCTTCTTCCATCCTTTCAGGTGTTCGTGCTGGTTACGAGGAGTGGGCGGATCGAGGCTGACGGAGAGGGCACGCACACAAATTGCGATCTTAGTATGTATATCAGTTTTGGACCTGTATGGTCATATGTATCTTTTGTATGTTTTCAAATGTTTCCAGATGTACAGAAATAGTATATGTATGTATGAAAAAAGGCCAATGGGCCCATTGTACAGAACAATATGTATAATCCAGTTGATGTATATATTTTAGCTTCCGCATGTGTACAGAATTGTATAGTTTCAGGAAGTTTATTTTATTTTCGTAGGATTCCCGTCACGGGTACCCAGATTTTCAGATTATTAATAAAAGGCCCATTCAGTTTTCAGCAGTAGGGGTACTCGTGATGGCGGGTCTTACATTTGTTGGTATCAGAACAAAGTTGTAAGTGTGTGGTGCTTTTTCTCTCCTTCGCAGCCGTCGTCCAGACCCTCCTTACAGCACAATCAGGTATTTATTTTTCCAGTTTTGATTGTGATATGTGTTTCTAACCCCAGTTTGTTGTGATGCTATAGATAGAGAGGAGTATGTCCCTAGATGTCTAGATGAGACAGACAGTAGTTCACCCGCCCATCCTATGAGTGTTAGTGATAGGCGGCGATCTCAAAGTACCTTCCATGTGTCGATGAGACCAGAGCAGTTGAGAGAGATGATTGGGGATATAG